>WKFP01014837.1:924098-953288 GCA_011057875.1 Pterocles orientalis | reverse complement strand
GACTTCTGGTTTATGTCTCTAAGGTAGGATTGTTTGCTGAAAAGTAATTCTTCAGATGTTCAGAGAGGTTCCCTATCTTTTAGATTTTCTGCTTAATAAAAAACAAATGACTTTTTCTCCCTGTTAATCTTACAGTTTGTAATTCAGTGGTCGATACAACAAAGTTTCTCTGTGTTCTGTGATCCTGAGGCCTCATAGCGTGCCAGAGAATTACTGTTTTGACATCTAGATTATAATTTAATCTTTCCTGCCATTTTGTGTCAGTGTAAATCTGTTTCTTGCAATTGCGAAAGGAAACTTTTAAAACTATGACATGAATTTAAACAATTCAGCGTTACCTACTTAAGGTCTCAAAAAATCTGAAACGTTATATCTGAGAGATGCAGCATGCCCTATTCATGTACAAACATAGGATCGCTCCTTTTTGTATTATTAAGATACAAAATACTAACATTTTGAAATAAAATAAAACTGCAACTCAATATTCCAGAGTTTTTTAGAATTTAGGGCTGGCTACCTAGAAAGATGAGCCCTTAACTGTGACATACATCCACTGACAACTCAACTTACTTTTTTAAATGGTAATATATACGCTGTTGTATTACTATAAATTTCACCATCTCTTTATTTTGAATTTACTTAAACGTAATAATGCAGATAATGATGGAGATTCCTGAACAGGAAAACAAGCAATTGAGATTTCTGAGTCAACTCCAGATCATAGCTAGGAATGATGAAATATGTGGATGGCTTCAAACTGATCACACATTTGGTTTAGTATTTTCTGGTTAAGAATATGCTGCACTCATTATTTATAAAATAGTGACCATATACCTGTGCAAGTAGTTTCATGGTCTGGTTCCGACTATGGCACTGCACAGTAGGAACAAATTAAAAGAATGAGTTATGAACGCTCTAGAAAGAATGAAATGCAGTGTAGTATGGATAGTCTATAAAACTGTGAATGCCATGAGTAAAACCACTCAACCAGGATAATGCCAGCACTTGTGGTAGAGGGAAAGTTCATCTCGTCTGAGAGGTATGAGTCATGGCACACACTTGTAGGCAATTTGGTAGCATAGTAAATGTTCATGAACTACACCGTGTGCCTTTTTGTTCTCTTTCTGCTGGCTTCAAGTGCTTTCACTGTATCTTGCTTTTAAGTTGTGCTTTTTGGTGGAAAAAGCAACTAGTCTGACTCGCTGCAAGCAGAACATTCTTGTGTATATTTGTGGAAGCAAAGTCTGTTGTGCTCAAGACTTTTAAAAAGAAGCAGCTTCTTCCTTTTTAATTTTTTTTTCCCCAAAGCTATTCAAGATTTGTCCCAGCTATGCCAATCTGTCACTGCAGCTGTCAGTGTGATGCCTTTTCTTCAAAGCACAGAGATGGCTCAGCTGAACGCACTGCTTCTAGTCAAGGGCAGGAAAAAGGTCTGTGCAGGGAGCAGTAGTTGCAAGGCTGAGAGCCCGCATGGTGCATTGTCAGTGTAATATAATACTTAATGTATAGGTAAGGATTAGGGCCGAAAGGAAAGTGCATGAGGAATGGGGAAAGCGGAATCACTCAATTCACTACATTCAGTAAAATTCCCTTTTGGTGACTGGTTTAGATGTATTTTGCAGCTGCAGAATTGTGAACATGTTCACAAAGGGCTCTACTCATCTGTAAAATCTGATAGGAAGTCTGGGAGTCCTCTGTATACTACCAGACTTAAGAAAGGGCTGTCTCTTCCATGAACTAATTACTACTGATTTGAACTCATTCTGCAAGTTAGGCAACTAGACGTGTAAAGTTTTAAAACTCCCTATACATAGATTATTTAGTTCTTGCCAACCATCGTCTCTCTTTAGCAAAACTGGCTTAATTTCTTCAGAGTTGTTCTGTAGCTGGGAAAAGCTAGGTAGAGAGTAATTAAATGTCTTATTTAAGATTGCAGAGCTGGTCAAAAGGCAGAGCTAGGAATAAAGTCATTATCTTTGTCTTCTGGAAAGCCATTTCTTCTTATCACCCAGTCTCAAACTTATATCGTTTATATATGTGTGGGTACATAGAGTGTGACAAGTAAGAAGCAGTGCTGTCTCAAAGAAACAGTAGACAGAGATTCTCAAGAGAATCTAGATGTTATTTTGCATGCATTTGTTAATTTATGCACAATTGGAAGTGTTCTTGATGAGCTGATGAACTGCTATGATTGATTTGTCAATGTTCTCTATGAAAAGTGCACAGATATCTGGGTATATTTTTTTTGATAATTTAGTGAATCAGTGCCTGTGATGTGTTTCTGAGTCAGAATAAGTAAAGACAGATCATCCTGGAAGGTAAAATCCTTCTGACTCCCTGTTGCTACTGATCTCTTGACCTATCTCTTGAGTAACTTCAGTGTGATTACAGGACTATTTTGATGCTATTGTGTGCTCCATGGCTAGCCCTATATTTAGGTATCTCTCCAGTGGTTGCAAACTGCGTGGTTGAAGCCTCCTGCTTTTCTTTAAAGCACAAGCTACAAACAGGACACAACTAATAAAATCCGTTTCATTTCCTGCACTTAAATGCAATGTTCTATCTCAGGATGTCAGTGTTCTTCAAATTACCATATGTTAGAGAGACTGAAGCAAAATGTTTGTATTAAAAAAAGAGGACTCCAAATCACCACACAGACTCACTGTCCCACACGTGCACGCACACGTACATGTGCACAGAGAGAAAGAGGAGGAATGGAGAAGGAAAATGCACTGATGATATTAGTTGTGAGTGAATCATAGAATGGTTTGGGTTGGAAGGGGCCCTAAAGATCACCAAGTTCCCCCCCCCCCGCCCCCTGCCATGGGCAGGGACACCTCCCACTAGCCCAGGTTGCCCAAAGCCTCATCCAGCCTGGCCTTGAACACCTCCAGGGATGGGGCATCCACAGCTTCTCTGGGCAACATGTGCCCGTGCTCACCACCCTCACAATAAAAAATTTCTTCCTATTATCTAATCTAAATCTGCCTTCTTTCAGGTTAAAACCATTACTCCTTGTTGTATTGCTACTCTCCCTGATAAAGAGAGCTTCCCCATCTCTCCTGTAAGCCTCCTTTAAGTACTAGAAGGATGCAAAGGGTTATGTTGGGGGCCCCAGAGCTGAACGCAGTACTGCAGGTGGGGTCTCCCAAGACCAGAGTAAAGGGTTAAATGGTTATAGTCACTATATCCATCTGAAACTATTGCTCTGTGAATTTTCTCATGCCCATCTCTCTGATCAGTACTAATATCTCAGTAGCAGAAAATCATCAGTTTGATAGTTAAAGTTCAACTCTTCAAATCAGTAAAGTATACAATAAGCACTGTGTTTGTTGGAGACATGGGCAGTGGGATGGAGTGCACCCTCAGCAAGTTTGCCAATGACACCAGGCTGTGTGGTGTGGTGGACACGCTGGAGGGAACGGATGTCATCCAGAGGGACCTTGACAGGCTTGAGAGGTGGGCCAATGCAAACCTCATGAAATTTAACAAGGCCAAATGCAAGGTCCTGCACGTGGTCGAGGCAATCCCAAGCACAAATACAGGCTGGGTGGAGAATGGACTGAGAGCAGCTCTGAGGAGAAGGACTTGGGGGTGTGGATTGATGAAAAGCTCAACATGAGCCGTCAGTGTGCACTTGCAGCCCAGAAACCAACCGTGTCCTGGGCTGCATCAAGAAAAGCATTAGCAGCAGGTCAAAGGAGATGATTCTCCCCCTCTACTGTGCTCTCGTGAGACCCCACCTCGAGTACTGTTTTCAGATGTGGGGCCCCCAACATAAAAGAGACATGGACCTGTTGGAGAGAATCCAGAGAAGAGCCACAAAATTAATCAGAGGGCTGGAGCACCTCCCCTATGAGGACAGGCTGAGAGAGTTGGGGTTGTTCAGCCTGGAGAAGAGAAGGCTCCGAGGAGACTTAATAGCAGCCTTCCAGTACCTGAAGGGGGCTACAGGAGAGATGGGGAGGCACTCTGCATCAGGGGGTGTAGGGATAGGACAAGGGGTAACGGGTATAAGCTGAAAGAGGGTAGATTTAGACTAGACATTAGGAAGAAATTTTTCACTGTGAGGGTGGTGAGGCACTGGAACAGGGGGGTTGCAACTTGATGATCTTTAAGGTCCTTTCTGACCCAAACCATTCTATGATTCTATAAAATGAACCCTGAAAGATATACTTCCTTGAAAACCAATTCTTTACATGGTTTGTAGGAAGGCTAGGCAGGGAAGGATCACAATATTCAAAGGAGGAGCTTAAACGCTCAGACTTTTGCTGTGGAAGGGGTGACAGGCCAAGTGAGAGCCTAGAGGTCAGGATTAGGCAGGAAGCTAACAAACAGAAACATCCTGGTCGATGCACCTAGGAATCATTTACAAGTCTCATGAAGGACAGAAGGAGGTGATTACCTCCATTTACCTTGATTTTAGCAAGGCTTTCAGGACAAATTCTCAGTCTCGTAGCCAAATGAGAGAGAGAGTGAATGGATGGATGTACTTGAAGACCACCAGACCGAAAGGGTAGTGGTCAGCAGTTCAAAGTGTAGTCACCGGTGCCAAGTTACTGATGGTGTTTCTACAGAGTTGATACTGGTGCCAATGCTGGTTAACATCTTAATTAACAACCAGAATGATTAGATAGAGTGCGCTGTCAGTAAGGTTTTAGATAACACCAGACCAGACAGAGCAGACAATACATTGGACAGCTGCCGTTCAGAGGCACCTCAATAGGCAGGAGAATTTCAATGAAAACAGGCAGGAGTTCCTGTACCTGGACAGAGTAAAAGATGCAGCAGCCCCAGCCGGGCACAGTCCAGCTAAGCAGCAGCTTTGCAGAGTGGAGAACAAGCTGCACTAGTCAGCCATGTGCCTTTGCAATGGCGAGGGCTAATAGCCAACTGGCCTCCACTAATAACAGCCTTGGCAGCAGTCTGAGGGACATCTACTCATCACCTGTGAGACTGCATCAGGAGTGCCGTGTCCAGTTCTGGGTTCCCCAATATCCCAAAGTGTGTTGGGTGAAGGATAACTAAGATGGTGGCTCACATAGCAGTGACTGGGCGGGGTGCACAGAACATAGAAGAAAAGACTGGGAGAGCTCAGTTTATTCAGCCTGGAGAAGAAGAGGCTGTAGGAAGTATCTAGTTGCTATCTTCAACCATCTAAGGGATGGTTAGAGAGGAGACAAAGCCAAACTCCTCTGAGATGCATGAAAGTTGCATTGAGGGAAATTATTATTAGATATGAAAGCAAACTTTTCTCAGTGAGGGCGGTATAGCACTGAAACAGGGATCCAGCAAGTCTGTGAAAGTCCCTGTGAAAGCACCCACGACTGATAGTGTGAAGGATGTGAAGGTTCTGCTTGTGCTTGTAAGAGGAAGGAGTAACTAAGCTTTCAAAGAGAAATTCCAAGTCCCCTAAACATTATTTTTTTTGTAGTGTTTCCACAATTACTAGTTTCTGATTGAAAAAAATCTCTTTATCTTTGTTTCAGGTAAATCTGATACAGATATGAGGCTTTGTTCCTCAGTGGGTTAGAAGCAATTTGTGATAGCATGAGAATGCTTTGGAAAATGACTTCGGAAAGGTGTTTGTTATTTTAATAGATATTGTTTTTTAAGGCAGTGGAGAGATGCTTTCCTTCTGAAGATTGCAAAGTTTATTTTTGGTATTAGACCTTCTCACAGTATGTAAAACGTTGAAGATAAAATCAATGAAAGGCAAAATTTGGTAAAGACAACAGAATAATGTAAAAAATAAAAAAAAATTTCTTCCTGTAGCAAAGGTAGCAGTCTTTAAGTGTATGGAGCTAAATATTCATCTAAGTAAAAACTATGATTCAAAAAAGGAAATCCTTTGTTTAACCTTCAGTGATAATACAGATATAAATAATTCCATGTGCCTAAAGATAAAAAATATAAACCAATGGCCTTCTGCTCTTACCTATCACTCCAAAGTGTCCGGTACTGTAGGCCACAATGGGAATAAATGGATATGAGTGTATGTCTTTTCAGATACTAAGCATTTTAATATTAAACTGTATCTTCCTATGAAAACTGATATATGGCATGAAATGTAGGCACACTAAATAGTATACATTTCATTTTTGTTTTTTTATTCACAGGTTACACAGTTGTATAGAAATGATGGCATTAATTATCAGTAGGTGTTGAACAGTAACATACAATTTCTCTGAACACAGAATTATCTTGCAGTAACTACACCAAAATGGGGAAAAAAACCTGTGATATACTCAAAGCATTTGAATTGCTGCACTAGTTACATTCTTAATTTGGGTTATGAATTTTAAATCCTACATTGAATATTTGACAATAGAAATATGATTAGTGTTTTCAGTAGTGCTGTAATCATCCCTGCCATGCACAAAGAGACTCTGCAGTCTATGTGACTTTAAAGTAGACAGTTGTTCAATGCCTAATACACAATGTAGATAACTAGGACAAGTGAGCTACTGTGCTGAGCATTAGTACGTTCATCAGCCCAATACAATGCCTGGAGAGCCTTTGTTGACCAAGCAGGCACCAGTCAGGCAGAGATCCTCAATCGCTTTTTTTACTACACTGACTACATGTTGATCCTTCTTCTCCTGAGTCCTTGAACTATTAACAGTCCCATCTCAGCAGTCCTGCTTCGGTCTGACATTTTACTTATGGGGCATGGCTCTACTCTACACTTTCTCACAGCTCTGTAGTTTTCTCCAGAGTCTGAACCAAGATTATTCATTCAGAGCTTGGCCTTGGGTCACCACCACTAAACTCCAGCATGGGAGGAGGAAGAGGTTTGGGCATTTCAGGTGGCTGGAAACTACCTTGGACAAGAGTTTTATCACTAAGTTGAAGGTCAAGTTGGGCAGCTTTACAGATTCACAAATCTTTTTAGACAGGGTCTATATTTCAAACTGGACATCAGCTGAGTGCATATGAACTATGCAGAATATATAGCTTTGACATAAATATTGCAGTATACGTGCATATACATATATAAGACATGCTGGTAAGTAGTGTAAACATAAATGGTGCGGTTTGTCCTCTGTAAAGATGGGTTGATCATCTTGGTTTTGCTCAAACACAAACTTGTAAGGTAAGGGAAGCTGAAACTGTCACCCCCAAAGTCCCCTAGTTGTAAGTTGAATGCATTGTATTTCTTATAGTTCTACTAAAAAATGAATGACTAGTTATTGTATATTCAGGACATGATCAAAAGCCTAATGAAATTGAAAAGAAAGACTATAGTGAACTCTGATTTGGAGGCTGAGAATCTATTTTCTTTCATCCTTAACTGATTGAACAGTACCCAAAGTTACATACTGTTGTGCAATCTGAATTCAATGAAAAGACAGGCTTTTAGACTTTTAATTTCATGTATCATTATGGGCATTTCAATATAAATGAATTTCATATTAATTATTTTTTTTCTCTCTTTTCCCCTTTCAGGCAAGCCCTGCCCCTATAATTGTCAACACAGACACTTTGGACACAATCCCTTATGTAAGTATGATTTTTTTTTAAATAATGTATCGAATTTTTTTATATTCCCACTGAAATTCTATTCAGTGTTGCACAGAAGTTGTAAATAAAACTTAAAATTAATCATGCCTTTTACAGTTACCCTGTTAATTCTTTTCTAGAATAAGAAATCAAGAATGATAGTTGCACTCAGGTGAATTATAGCATATTATATACATGTTTAGACTTCAGTACATAAACTGTAACTTACAAAAACTAACCTTTCTTTGAAAAAAACTTGGATTTCATTAAGCCTTTCCTCCTTATTGGTAACATAAAGTATGAGTATTTCCTTTTATAGCAGCATGCACCCTCCTAGCTTATTAAGAAGATATCTATATGCACACTGCAATATTAAAATGGTGCAAACAGCTCTTCATCTGTCTGTATTCCTTTTGTAGATGAAAGCTGTTCATGATAAATAACAGCACGAACTAGATGACTTCACGTTTTCTTATTAAAGTCTCTTCATTTTTATGACTTCTAGAAAAAATTTACCCTAAAATAAATGCATGGGTTTATTAGACTTTAAAAGATCTGCTTTTACATAAGCATTTGATATCATTGTCATTTTAGACTGTTAAAGCAAATATAGTTGAAGAGAAAGGACACTGAGAAAGACAAAGTGAATATGTGATAAAGAGAGTGACAGGCTTAAATGATCGGAAGCAATAACAGCAAGTAGTATGAAGCCAGCCAGCCAGCATTTAATCTTTCTCCTTGCATACTCTTCGTTATCTTTAGAACGCTCCTAATTAATATATCTCATCTGTTGTGTTTTGTCCACATCTGTTTCTTACAATACCAATGCATAAGCCTAATTATTTATCCACCTACACCAATCATGTTGCTGGGTTCTGTCTTTCAGAAGACTATTGATGAGGAGGTTTAATAGCGTTTGTCCTGACCAGCTTGTTTGTTTCTGACAATTCGTAAAACTTAGACATTGTTGTGCAGAACACATATAAAGAACACAGCCAAGAGCAATTTAGAAGAATGACACTGCTGTAAAGCAGAAGAGAATTAAATCCCTTGTTGGGAATTTGAACCATTGGGAAGGGTGGAAAAGTTAAATAAAATTTCTCTGTTCATTTGCATTCAGCTTTCTTAAAAGCCTGGCTATCATTTCTAAGTCTGTTTTCCTTCCTAACATCAGAGCCATCTGTTCTGTTCTCACTTTCAATAGGTCTGGCTTTTCTTCTGGTTTAATGAGACATTTTACACTTAGTGTTCTCTAGGTCTACCAAAAGGGATGCTGTGAGCCCCAGTTCTCATTTCTAGTGCTGGACCTGTGCCTAGGATACTCTGCAGCTATGGAGTTAGAATTCCTAAACACAGGTGCAATTACACTAGTGACAAGATGTTCAATCAATATGATTTATTCCCATAACACAGTCTATCAATACTTCTACACTTTTGTGTCACATTTATACTAGTGTTCCTTCCTCTTAAAACAAAAAAAAAAAAAGGAAAAATGACCAAACACATTCAAGAGAAATATTGACAGTAGACTGAAAAGAGCCCATGGGCTGTTTCAGTCTCCAACACATGACGTGAACTAGATAAATAAACAGAAGGTGCTTGTTGTAAAAACAGACAATTCTGAATCAGTCACCTTGCTCTAACCCACTGCATGGGAAGAGTTTTGTCCCTTAGATACGGGACACAGCATCACTACCAAAGAGCGACTCATTTAGACTACCCAATAAGAAATGTCAAGGTGAAGCGTATCCGCTGAGCCCAGGCTAACATAGTGCCCCGCAGGACCTGGGGTCTTTGCTTTACAAACAGGCATTTCTTTCTGGTCAGGATTTGTGTGCTTGAACATTCCCCAAAATGAGACAGACAAACTTATGGACAAATGGCCTCTTCCTCCAACGTAACACTTGAGAGAGTGGGCTGGAAGGGCTGTATTTTCCTTCTTGCTCCCAGGACTAGTTCAGTTTAGCTTGGTTTGGTTTCACTTCCCAGTATTTTTCTCTTCCAGATCGGCGCTGTAGTCACTGGGCCAGATACATGTTTGCTTGTGTGTGCATCCTCTCCTGGCCCAGTGAACCTTTCTAAAACAGGTTTACGGACAGCATGTGGTGGGTTGACTATGGCCAAGAGCCAAACACTCTTCTCACTCCCCTTTCCTGTGGTTCAGGGAGAAAACAGAAGGAAAGCAAAAAGAATTGTATATTGAGATAGTGACAGTTAAATAGAGAAAGCAAAAGATGCATGTGCAGGCAAAGAAAAATAAGGAATTAATTTACTACTTCCCATCAGCAGGCAGACATTTAGCCCCTTCCTGGAAAGCAAGGATTCATCACATGCAGCTTACTTGGGAAGACAAACACCATAACCATGAGTGTCTCCTCTTCCTCCTTTCCCTGAGCTTTTATTGCTGAGCATCATATGGTATAGAATATGGCATAGAATATCCCTCTAGTCAGCTGGGGTCAGCTATCCTGGCCAAAACACTGGTGGGTTATCAATGTTGTTTCAGCCATAAATCAAAGCATAGCATCATACGGGCTAATATGAAGAAAATTAACTCCATCACAGCCAGCCCTGGTCCAGCCTGTAATACTGTGTGGGGCTGTGGCACAGACTGTAACACAGCGGGGTGTTGGTGGGGCTTTGTCTCTCAACTGCTTGGAAAGGCAGAGGAAAATCTAAGTGTATGGTAATGCAGGCATTGTCATATCTTACAGGAAATATAATTTAGCAGATACGCCCTCAAATATTTGTTTTCGGGCAGGTCAGTTCACAGATAACAGAAAACCAGATTTAATTATTATTTCAAAACTAAAACACGAGTCAAGCACCTGCCTTTTCAGCACGGTCAGGACTTCCAGACGTGCCTGGTGGAAGACTGTAGGTGCCTAGGGACCTCTCTGGTGAATGTTTAAGTATCCCTAGAGTTAGCTAGCTGGTTGTTAAAGCTTTGGAAAGGTATAATTCTTTTTTAGTTACCACGAAAAACCGTCTAACACTACAGGGACAAATTATTTTATGGATCAGAGAAGTGAAGTTCAATTATGATATTTTGTGTCAGAGCTGAAAGCAGTTGTGATGTAAGCAGGCTTAGAGTAGTCAATCCTCTCCCATAACTGCAGCATATCTAAATCCCTCAGAAGTGCTGATTTTCCAGGTTAGATCCCTGTTAGATCCCTGCTATTCAGCTCCTGTTGTCAAGCCTCAAAGCACATTTGGAGTCCAAGAAGCCTCCTATGGGAGGAACAGGCAGAAATTTTTAGATCTTACCAATTGACCCATATTTCTTATGATCACATTATTTTTCTCGTATCCTGTTTTTTTCCAGTCCTAGATGTTTGTCTTTTGATTCTTTCATTTGAATGTGCATTCCACAAAATAGAATACCATTTCTAATTTAGTTTACATAAAATTAAAAGGCAAGTGGATATATATGCAAGTAATACATTTCATGAAAATCTTTGACATATTAGTTTTTAATTTCTGACTTTTTTTTTTTAAGATGCTTTGCATGACAGCTGGTTAATGCTATCCACGTGTTTTTGCAAAAATTGCTGCTTTAAAAAATATATTATTTTCTTTTATTAAAACCAACTTTTTCTCAAATAACTATAATTTTCATCGCATTTACTATAACAAAGTTAAGTAATCCATTTTATGCCATGTAGAAATTATTTTCAAATTTTAAACACTGGAATAAGCATAAATTTGGAAATTTTGGTGGATCAAGACGGTCTTACTTTTCTCTGACATTCCTTGCCACAACTGATAGCCTGATAGATCCCTAAATAAAGGTCAGACTATTTTTAGTGTTGTTACATACCAGATGGAGACTTCTCATGATTTCGTTTAGCTGTTGGCTGAGCACCACGAGAAACCTGTCTCAGTGTTTTGTTCTACATGATGTACCTTCAGTGCATTTCCATTTCAGTAACAGCTTTGCTCATCCTCTCTGCCATCTTCCTCCAAAAATTCCTGGGTGTTTTCAGAGGGAGGGGGCCTCACAGCAATGATTGGAATTCACTAAACATTTTCAAATGTCATGTTTCCACTGGCCCACTAGAGAGAAATTTCCTTTTTACACTTGGTATACAACTGGTAAACTGCGTGATTTGTCTCATTACCATTCTAATGATTTAAATTCATGTAATTAAACCTTTTGGTACTGTTGACCTTCTTCAAACCTTTCAACTCAATAGTTTGGAAAAAAATAAATCGTTCTGTGAGGGGCTGCTTCTCATCAGTATGCATTTCTTAGATAAAAGAAAAGGCCGTATTCTGTTATACTGTATGTTATTCCTTATAATTTGTGCCTGCAGCGAATAACAGAAGAAACAGTTAATTAGCTTTGTTTCTAGGTTCAGTGGCTTGAAAACCTTGGCTTGCCAAGCTTTGGATAAATTTGATAGGAAGCTTCAATGGTACAAAATGAATTATTCTGTGGCATTTTAAGCACAATTAAACATTTGTGGGAGTTTGTTTGTTCTCTATTCTTTGGCTGTAAATTTGAGATCTTTTTGTATGATGAGAAGCATTAATTTAATAACATGAATCAACTCAGTTTCTGTATTGCACGGAATAAGTCTTTATATCTTTTTAGTTTCCAAAATGCTATGTGGTTAAGTTAAAAGTAGTTACAAGGCTGGCTTTGCTGCATCACTTTCAGAAATTGGTGGGAACCTTCCTATTTATTTTATGGTGGAATTTAATTTTCCTTTCATCTTAGCTAGACAGTAATATAAGTTCACTCAGGTACCATGGTTGTTCCCTTCCTCCTCCTGCATTGTCACAGTGATAAGATCTAAGGAATATGTACTTTATTCTCTTTTTGGTCCCAATGAATTTATCATATTTCTTCCATCTCCCATTTTTCTTCCAAATTATCATTATTTTTGTTATTATTATTACTATTATTGTTATTACAATTTTTGTTATTGTTATTTTATTACTGGTTTGCTTTGCTAATCCTGCTGCCTGTGCTGAGTTCTATGCAGATACACTCAAGTTGTTTTCTAAAGAATGGATTTCAGGCTACTTAGGCTATGTTTTCCTGAGCTGTAATCAAATCTTTGGATTGTTTAACACATGCCTGAGTGCAGCCGTGCAGATGGCTGGGTGGCTGTTTTGGTACATCCCTGCTTGGGGACACCAGGAGCTCAGACTCTTTCTGGAATGTGGCATTTGCTCCGTGACAGCTCCTATGCAGGGGAGTGTGGGGACCATGGTGATGCCAAGATTGGGGAGCTCAGGAAAATTTTCAGCTTTCTTCTCTGGCATCCCTACCAGCCAGCGCAACCTGGATTTTAGCACGTTAGGAGGTGCTACATAAAGACTTGAACAAAGGCTGAAAAGAAAAAGAAATTCTTCCTATTCTGACTGTAAAAATAATGGGGAAAGTCTTCAAATTTCTGAGAGACAATCAGTACTCTAAAGGCTTTTATTGAATAATATGAATGTATGTGCAGCCTAGACCTAAATAGGTATATTGGAGGAGGGAGGTGGCCTTACATATTTCTACAATAAAACATAATTCATATGACATTACATAATGAATATTAAATGTCATATATAAGTATGATGATCAAATTTTTGAAGACAATTGTAATAGAGGAATAAAAAGAAATTATTGTCTATAATGGTAGCATCTGAATTTTCACAAAAGCAGGGATCTCTTGGAGTTCCGATTTTTTTTTTGTTTATGCATTCATTAAAATATATGAAAGTATCAACACATAAGCATAAATCTCTATTTTCCCATTGACTTCTCATCAGAATAAATTTGTTGCTTCTTTCTTAATTGGTTTGGTCATAGTCTTGAAAGTCAGATTGCACATCTTATTATCTCAAATGACTCTAATGTTTTCCAGATTGTTAAACACCAGTTTTGTTTGGTTGTTGTTTATACTCATCTTTCAGTCAGTTAATGTGGGTGTGGTGGGTTCACCTTGGCCAGATGCCAGGTGCCCAGCAAGCTGCTCTATCAGTCCCCACCTCAGCAGAACAAGGGGGGAAAAAAATAAGATGGAAGAAAACTGCAAAGGCAGTTTAACAAAGCAGAAAGCCAAGGCCGTGTGTGCAGAAGCAAAGGAAAACCAAGATTTTATTCTCTACTTCCCATCAGCAATGTTCAGCCACTTCTTGGGAAGCAGGGCCTCACTACGCCTAGCAGTTGCTCCTGGAGGCAAATGTCATGTTAATGAATGCCCCCCTCCTCCTCCCTTCCCGTCGCATTTGTTGCTGAGCAGATGTCATATGGTATGGAATATCCCCCTGGTCAGCTTGGGTCAGCTGTCCTGGCTGTTGTCTACTCCCAGCCTGCTGGGGGGTGAATGTTGGGGAAACAGCCTTGATGCTGTGTGAGCATTGCTCGGCAGTAGCCAAAACACTGGTGTTATCACCATCTTTCTAGCTACCAGTGCAACACACAGCACTATCAGGGCCTCTACAGGGAATCACAGAATCACAGAATGGTTTGGGTTGGAAAGGACCTTAAAGATCATCGAGTTCCAACGCCCCTGCCATGGGCAGGGACACCTCCCACTAGCCCAGGTTGCTCAAAGCCTCATCCAGCCTGGCCTTGAACCCCTCCAGGGATGGGGCATCTACACCTCGAAAAATTAACTCCATCTCAGCCAGACCTAATACAGTGGATTACAATGGAAACTCTAAATCTGGTAGAGCTCTGTGCTGGTTTTTAAAAGCCGCATTGGCTTGGCTGCTCTGTTTTAGCCCTTGAGTTATATCACAGAGATGTTTGCCCTGGCAATTGCTGCTGTATTCTCGATGTCATCATTTTTTGCAGTGGGATAAGAGATTTTTCTTTTATAATAACAATATTGACAAGATTGATTTAAATCCTGTTTATAAAATATGTTTAGATCGTTACTGAACAAGGTGCCACATAACCCAAGACTAATGAACTAACATAAAGCAACTCCCCTTAAACATGCAAAAATAGAAAAATCTTCATCCTGCCATCTGAGGACTTAAAAGGATTTTAGTATGATGGATAGCAGAAAAAGATGGTGTTGCTGTCCAAAACCCAAAGCAAAAGTACAGAATGGATCTTATGAATGTCATTTCTTTTGCCTCTGTTTCGTATCCATTGTTTTTCTACCTGAAAAAATAAACTATTTTGAACATTTTCTTTTAAAATATATTGTTTCAGAAAGGAACAACTTTACAAAAGGGGCCGAAGTGATTTTAGAGTAAAAATGTCATTGTTTTTTACTGATTTTTACTTTTAAATTACAGATATAATTTTGAATATTTAAGCCTCATCAAAGATAATATTTTTAACTAGGGGGAAAAGCAATTCTTTAAAGTAAAACTATTTCAAGAATTTGTGGGATTTATTTTCCTCAAAATGAGCATTACCTTGCATATTTGAGTACTACATGTCATATTACATGAAAAAAATCAGAAAACCTTCACTGTGCCTGGATGTAGGTAGAAATCACAACGTCCTGTCAGTCCAACAAGTAAAAGCATCCCTCGGTCACGTATCTAATTACTCCTTCACACTTTCATTCTGCAAAATTATAATACTTTCCATTTTCAATTGCCTGTGAATAACCTTGGCCTTTAGATTCAATCAAGAAGTTCTTTCTATAGAGGTTTGATTGAAACATTGCTATTAGCAGACTGGGAGAGAGGAGCTTATTGAACTATAAAGAGTGCACACCCTCTGCTTCAGGTGGATGCAGCACAGGAAATGTGTAATGCCTTGTACTTTTTGGATTTGGACTGCTTGGAGTGCATGTATGAGGACAGGCTGAGATAGTTGGGGTTGTTCAGCTTGGAGAAAAGAAGGCTCCAAGGAGACCTAATAGCAGCCTACCAGTACATAAAGTGCTTTGGGACATGGTTTAGTGGGGTAGGTGGTGTTGGGTTGATGGTTGGACTTGATGATCCTTGAAGTCTTTTCCAGCCGTAATGATTCTATGAAAGGGGACCTACAGGAGGGATGAGGAAACGCTCTTTATTGGGAAGTGTAGCAACAGGACAAGGGGTAATGGTTATAAGCTGAAAGAGGGTAGATTTAGACTAGATATTAGGAAGAAGTTTTTTCCTGGGAGGGTGGTGAGGCAGTGGCCCAGGCTGCCCAGAGAAGCTGTGGATGCCCCATCCCTGGAGGGGTTCAAGGCCAGGCTGGATGAGGCTTTGAGCAACATGGGCTAGTGGAAGGTGTCCCTGCTCGTGGCGAGGGGGTTGGAACTCAATGATCTTAAGGGTCCCTCCCCACTCAAACCATTCTATGAGTCCGTGATTCTAGTTTAGTCTAGGTCATGGGTGTTCTTAAGAAGCAGATTCCCTGCGTTTACCATCTTTAGTTCACACAGTGGAACTTACGAAGCAGACTTTCTGACAAAAAACTAACCAACAGGCATCTGGATACCCTTTACCTCCTTTCAGGCGGTTGGTCCTTTGGGTGACACTGAAATAAATCCCCTGAGAGAGGTCCTGTGCTTTGCTTTTACAGAGTCTGTTTTTCCTGGGCCGCTCTTTTTATCCTTGTAGCCTCCACTGTGGGGAAATCGGCAAGGCACTGCTCTATCAATTATTTTTATCACTCTGAGAAAAAACATATCTACTTTTGTGATTGTTGGGGTGTGGATACATACCCTTCCTCTATGCCCAGCTATAGTTCATTTTTAATTCATCCAAGATAATTTGTCCATGAGGTTGGCATGTGCTGCAGAATGCAGGGTGTGTCTGTTAGAGTTGTTTGAAGCACTTGGAGGATTTGAGTCAGTCTAGAATTGCATGGCCCAAACTGACCTAAATTAAATATAGTCTGAATTTGTTTTTGTCTTGCTCTCTCTAGCCTCGAATTAGTTTTTGCTTTTGTGTCGTTTTTGATATATTACACTACAGACCCACAGTTAACTTCACTGGATTTTGCAGCAGTAAGCTAAAATCAGTAGGGTCTGTGGGTTTGCAAGGATATGGCAGCTAATATAACCTCTTGAAAATTTGCCTTTATAGTACAATGCATAGTCTTAAGCCATCAAACCCATTGTATCCAATAAATATTTCTGTCAATTTTAGAATTTATTCTTTTGAAAAAAAAGGCTTAATTGAGATACATCATTAAGAAGTTGATAAAGCTCTTCAAGTACACAAGATTATTCTTTCACGGCAATGGCTTTAGTCTGAATTGCTTTGTCATGAAGTTGCAGTTCTGAAATAAATCGGGAAACAGCAGAAAGTGTACAAGTGAATAGTTACTTGTCTATAGACTTAATTTCTTTGTGACTTGAGACAATGGCACTTGTAGGTAGAATTCACTGTATTAGAAAAGTGTAGAGCTTAACTGAGAGCTATTTTAAAGCGTGAAAGAAGAGCTAGCACAGATGTATATCTTAATAGTTTTAATTATACAAAAGGAAGAAAGAGCTTTTGCATTCCATAAGGCTTCATTTTTGAGGACTTCAGACATTAGATAAAATTTAGAGTACTGTTGTCAGATACAGACGTATTCCTTTGACCTTGATAAGAAGTAAAGAGAAAGTAGCTACTCACTGTTGAAGAGAGAACTAATATTGTTGAAAAGTGAAAAATAAATATGTTGGTTTCATGTGCTATTGTAAATGGAAGGGCTTAATTTCTATGACACTTCAGTCCTTTAAGATGAGATATGTCTGAAATTTATCTTTTGAGAACCTGTCTTTGTAATTCTATGGGTATTTAATTTTCATGTTTAGAGTTGATTGATGTTTTGCTTTGCAAACTACCTCTTAAAGTTCATCCAAGGCAAGATTGTTGTTATCCTGACAGTAAATGGATGGATGGCTTTGAGCAACCTGGTCTACTGGAAGGTGTCCTTGGCCATGACAGGGGAGCTGGAACGGGATGGTCTTTAAGGTCCCTCCCAACCTAAACTATTCTAGGATTCTGTGAAATAATGCAACATTAGTAATAACATTGCATAGGAAATATTTCCTTCACTTATAATCTTTTATGTAATGTTCTGTACATTATCCACTGCAGTTTTAATAGGAGGGGCTTTTCACATTATATGTGTTAACTTTTTTAGTATTTTAGAATAGCTGCAGTGTGTTCTTACTCTCTTCCTACAGCAATATACATAAATCTGAATGAAAACCATTTAACTTAATTAAAAAGTAAAATTAACTATTTACATTCATTCTTATTTTCCCTCATTGTTAGTCAAAGATTAGCTGATCCGTGCTGTAAAACTAACACACCTTCAGCACAATTTCAGGAAATGTTTTGAATCAAAGTCCGTACTGATGTAAGTTGTGAGTGTTGACTCTCTTGGAACGTGACTCATTCCTAATCCACATTTTATTTTTAATGCAGTGATCTGGTGAATAAGCCTCAATGGTAAATTATATTTTTAATCAGTGTTTAGATGGACTAGCTTTCTGCACGTGTTAGCCAACCCAAACATACCACAGATAATACCTGTTTTCCTGATCTTGAAAATCCCAGCTCTCATAACTTTCTATAGAAGATCGACTTAGTTTGAGGGTAATAGACAGTAAAGGTGCCTACATGAGATAAATTTCCACTTTGTGGAGACTATTAATAAAAAGAAATTACAATTGACGTGCAATTTTTTAATCCTACCTTAAAATATTCAATCAGCTGTCAAGTTATTTGTGCCTGTAAAACATTCTGCATAAAGGTGGCGATAGTTTAAAACTTTGGATTCTTTTTAGTGATAAATTATGGTTTTTGTTAGGTGGGCAGAAAATTTCATGTTATTGGATGTTAGCAAATGTGATTGTTTCATTCTTTACACAGCTTAATTGGGCAGCAGTGTTGTCTTAACAAAATTAATCCAAATTCAGGACTTAGACTTTGCAAGGGTGATGGAAAAGTGAGCATAGAACACTGGGTTTAGCTTGAAACTATTGAGCTATAATAGTTTTTCAGATAGTGTACAGCATACAAGTTTGTTTAATGACACTGATTTCACCATCATCTTTTTTTTTTTTTGTAGAAGCAGGTTGCTGTTAGTGCAATAGTGCTCTTTCTTACTCTATCAATTGTAAAGGTCTCCAACTGTCCATATGACCTCTTATTCTCCCAGAGGAGGACAAACGTAATTTGCAGCTGGTGCTTTCAATACTGTTTCATTTCTTTTTAGATGCATTGTGTATTACTTTGAAGTTTGTTTGTAAAATAAGAGAAGTGCTCTCCTTCCATTTCTCCAGGCATTTGATTTTCATGTAGAAGGACACAAATATATTCTAGTTTATGGAACATTTTTTCACCTATCTTGACACTGCTGAACGATGTCCGCCTTTCTTTCAAAATAGGGACCAGTCTCCAGGAGCCAATGTCATGACTTAAGGAGTCTCATCAATAAGACAGGTTGGTCTTTAGTCAGGACTGGGCACCCCCATTTCTATTACAGGTCTCAATGAACCTTACCTCCATACACAGACCTATTGGAGGAAAATAAATTATACTTGATTTTCTACCCAGTTCTTGAATACCACATATTTTTCATTTTTGGCTGCAACTGAAACCTAGATAATTTATATTTTGTAGGTGTTCCCCTGCTTTATGACCTTAAAGTCAAAGATTTAGCATTGTGTATAGTTTTCCATCATATACACTTTGAGCGCAGTTTCTTTACACTTTAACTTTGCAAATCATAGGTTTCATTAAGTCAGAAAACCTATGGAGAACATACTAAAGATATTTCACATAATTGGTAAATTATGCTCTACTTCTGAAAAGAGATGGTGCAATAGTTGACATTTTAAAGTGGTATGGCATAACATTAAACATTTTCAAAGTATTTCTGTGTTAAAGTTTTACATTTTAGTGTCTTGAAATATTCTTAGAATATTTTTCTGCCATAGGTTTTTTTTCCAATACTTTCTTAATTTGAGGGAGCTGATTGTGCAGTGCAAGCTTTTTGTGATTCTTTCAAAGAGCATTATGTGTCAGCATTTTTCCCAAGATTTCTTTTGACTTTTTTCTTAGTGCTTCAGTAAAGGATCTCTGCTGTTGTACACAGTAGTTAGTAGATAACCCTAAAAGCATAATATTTTATTTTTTTTTAATACGGAGGCAATGCATAGAAATGATCTCAAAAGAATCATTCAGATTCATCTTTCGAGATTTCATCTTTGTATCGGAAATGAAACTGAAGGTAGATGAAAGTGATTTTTCCCTCTTTCCTTAGATTTAACTTGAAGAAATTTTTACGAAGAACTGAAATTTCTCTCAAAATGATGCAAAACAGTTTTTCCTATCAAGAAAACTGAGAAGCATTTGGAAAAAAATGCTGAATTTTGGCTGGGTTTAGGTTGTGACTGGTAGTGATCAGTCGTGCTGTATGAGCTGCTTCTCAGGGTGTGCACTGTTAATCCCTGTGAACAACAGTTACATCAATTTTTTTTCCCTGAGTTTATGAGGAGGAGCAGAAAACCACTTTGATTTTGTCTCAGACATTCAGATTCTCTTTTTTTTTTTTTTCCTGCAGAAAAATTAATTGGGCATGAGGGAGCTGTTCTGCTATGCTTTTAATTGTAGAATGTAGAGGATTGTGGCTCCCTGCCCATACATACACTGAAGACTCTTCCAAGATTTTAGGAGAAATAGCAAACCTTTCTGCTGCTATAAAAATACTTGTAAAGCAAGTAATTCGTGCATAAAAAGCTTGCTTGCCCTGTGGAATACAACAATATTTGTTTATAAAGGTACATATACTTTATTTATGTGAATATTCCGTATTACTTATTTTTATTATTATTATTATTATTTGTGCAAGTATTTTCTTTACCTTTTCAGTTCTGCTCCCTCGTGCATGTGTAAGCACATCCACAAATGAATAAATGTAACATCAGTTACACTAGTACAAGCCCAGTGACACCAGTGGGATTGCACCAGTGCTACTGAGAGTCCAGGTCAGGCTTCAGTACTTGCACTAGAGTTAACACACGAGAAAAGAACCCAAGAGAATTCATTGGTTGTGGTTTGTTCATAGGCAATGGGGTGAGAGGGCAGGGAAGAGAGTATTAAATCTCAAAGGTAAAACAAAGGTACTGGGAGAAAATTTTAGGCACAAAAATGTAAATCAGATTACGTTGTCAATTAACAAATTGCAGGAGATTAGATTATGTTGGTTGTATATTTATTTATTGAGGAAACAGAGCATGCCCATTATGTATATTATATAGATTTCATTATAGGATTGTTACATAAATGCATCATGAATATCAAAGAATGCAGTAAATTATTGCTGTTTTTTCCCTTGACTAAAATTTTGCCATTTAGTATGGTGTTGAGTTCTCCCTAAAACTGAGAGAAAATTTTATCTTAATGTTTAAATGAATCAAACTTAACCCACAGTTTACGTATTATTTTTTGCCCTTTAAACACACTAACTGCAGTTACCAACCTTTTAAATAAAATTATGCAAATTACAGTATAAAATATTATTAAGATAATCTCGTAAATCCCAAATTGCAAGTAATTCATAATCTTTGTTGATGAAATAAGGTCAATCAAGCGACATCAATTTTACATTTTTATGTATCTTGTGCATAAAATGAAATATTACACAGGAAAATAATTTCTAGAAACGTATGAACTGTTCAGGCTGTGGAAAAGTTTGATGGATTTTCTTCTAAAACTGAAATGGACCAGAGATATGGGAACCTGACAAATTGAGAGTTTGTGGTAGCTCATGTTACAGTGTCAGCAATGGCAGACGCACAGAAGAAAATGAAAGGCAGAATGACCACGAACTCCTGAAGCTATATAGTAAATGACCTAAATTGCACAAGAATGCAATTTGTGGAAAGAAATTACTGTATCCAGTTCTCTGGAATAAACAGCTTCAAATTCCTGGACTGGTGTATATTATAAATTTAAGATACAGAAATATAAGGAATTTCATGAAATTATTTTTCTAAGACGCAAATCCTGAAAGTCTAAAGTGTCTCTATAGACAGTGGGCAGACATAGGTTGCTCAAATGGCAATTCCACCTGAAGATTAAGGCACGTGACATAAATCCACCCTTTCCTGATTTCTCTCTCCAGTGCCTGTAAAAAAAAGCCTAGATGAATTTGGTGGCTCACATTGCAAAGAGCAGAGCATTGTCACTTGAAGTGTAAGCCACATAAACCAACGAGAGTACCTAGGAGAAGTGTATCAAGAGATGTGGTTTTTTGGACTGTGTCAGCTCTATGGAGACAAAACAGCTAAAAAAGTCTGAATTGTTGCTGAATAAGGGAAAGGATTGTGAGGAGCGAGAGCAGCAAGTAGGGGAAACCAGAAGAGAATCCATTATTTGGGTGAGATTTTTGAAATTATGGTTAAGCAGGTGAAGCATGTTAGTGAAAGGAATCAAGGTACATGGAGTGTGTGAGTGACTTACAAAGAGTTATGGGAGAAGATTTTGTTAGAAGCTTAGTTGGAAAAGATGAGAAGTTGGAAAGCTAAATATGTATAATCCTTTGGATGAAGTGGGTTTAGATAAAGTATGCTTAATTCAATATGTATGTGTGTGCGTCTGTGTGTGAGAGAAAAACAAAATAGATTCGGAGGTAGTAAGAAGGAAGAAACAAGTGAAAAAAACATGAAAAGAGTGAAAATCAGAGAAAGCAGTGGAGGCTGAGCTGGAGACATGAGAAGCTGTGATTAGAGCTAGGGGAACATGATTCACAACAGATACAGAAAACATGATTTTGTTCTGAAGAAGATTTGAGAAATAAGGTAGGGTAAGATGCAATTAGGGATCTCAGATTCAACCAGAGAAGAGCGATAATGGTTATTTGCTAAATGGCTATGTTCTCCAAGAGAATGGAAACAAAAAAATCAAGAGTAACAGAGAAGGAGAAAGAAAGAAAGAGAGAAAGGGATGACACAAGCAGTGAACAAGAAGGCTGACTAAAAATTAAGACCTGGAGAAGGATATAGGAGACACCTAAGAAGAATGAGCAGAAAAAGCCCCCTCTGAGCAGGGCAGAAGTTGATCATGACTGTGCTGCAGATCTTTACTGGTGTTGGCCAAGAGCTGGATTTGGCTTCCTGGAGCTCTGCTAATTGTGTGGGGAGGAGAGTGTCTTCCTTAAGGGATGTACAGTGACTGGTGGTCAAGTGCTCTGTAGGCATGGAAGGATCCACAAATCAGTTGCATATATACTGTAAGACCTATTCCTGATAAAGTGTAAATTTATTTCAAAACCACGTGGTCTTTTGCTCATCATTCTTCACAACAGAACAGTCATATTATGACAAGAAAGTTTTAGGTTATAGAAAATTTTAATTCAAAGAGGACATATTGTCCTTGTTTCCTAAAGGAAATATGGGTAAAAAGAAGGAAGTGGCCTTAGTTATCTATTGTGATTAAAAGTAGATGTGGGGTATCTTGTATAACAGGGCCATAAAATGTACTCACTCAAATAAAGAAGAGTAGCATGAAAAATTTTCTCGCAGCCTCTTTAGGACAGTTTGAAAGCACCAAAATCATCATATTTGAAATCAGAGAACAGGAGACTCTTTCTGTGTGTTTATCTGCAGTGAATAAGGAAACTTTTAATGCTTTTGGAAAACAATGTCAAAAAGATGTCAGCAGGTTTCCTTTGACAATAAATGAAGAAATAAACTAAATCTGGAGATGGGAGAGGGCTAAATAAGGATCAGTCTTTGATCTTGCTGATAAAACAGAAATCACGAAGGGCTATTTAAATCTTAACACTTGTTAAATTAGCCAAAGTTCCTTGATGCTTCTGAAATGTAAAATGGACCATCTTAATTATGCAGCAAATTGGAAATTTTTAAAGGAAAAGTACGTCCTAGGGTTATTTGTACAACAAGAACTTGTCAATCTTATATCCTGGTGAGGTTTGGGTGGTTGGGCAACTGGTGAAACCATGCCGCCAAAAGAATAAAATTTGCATGTCGAGTGAAAATCTGTTGCAGGGTAGTTATCTTCCTCTGCATATGATAATCAAAGTAGAAGAAGCAGTCTTCTTTCTTGAAGACAGCTGAAAAACAATATCCAATTAAATATAATTAAAATGGGTTTTGTTTGTAATAAAAATCTACAGATGTTGCAATTTTTAGGCAAAACAACCTCTTCTTGAGAATAGGATTAAGCATAACAAACAGCTCTAATGACATACATTTTGTTAGAAGGAATAGGTGCAGTAGTTTCAAAATATTACAGTTGTATAAATTGTGTTTTGATGCTGTAGTTGCCACTATCATAATACAGTTCTGATAATTAAAATTCATATAATGACATCTTTATTGTATTGAGTGGGTGGATGCAGTTGAGTTGCAGCACTGTAGAAGTATAGCAAGAATTAAGCAGTGCCTACTTGTTTGAGTATAAACAGGTCTATCAAATGAAATAATTGCAAAAGTATAAAAAGTATCAAATTATTGTTCTGAGAAAAAACATATCTATAAAAGTCAACAAAATGACAGAGTATGTGAAAATGAAAAACCCAACAGAATGTTTTTCTCAAGGATTTTGGGAATCTATCATAATATGTAGAACTGATTTTCATAAAGGGACTACTGCAGCTGCTTACGTCATCCTTAAACTGCACTAAATGAGCGAAACTTCCCCCAAAGTCAGACTACAATTCTTCACATAAAGGAACAAATAACTCTGAGTTTGTCAGGTCCTTATTTTGGAGTTCTGTGTGCTGGGCTTTATTTCATTTTTTTCACAAAATAGTATATAAAAACCTCTTTTTTCCTGTTCCTTATTTCTCATGCTCCCGAAAGTGTCATCTGAAGATGACTGTTGCTTTCTTCTAAGAAATATAAGTGATTTTAATAAATATCTAATCTAGTAGTGATTAGAGATTGTCAAGGAAATCTCTCTTGAATGCTGGAATCTAGATAGTTACCATATATTGAGTCTCTTTCTTAAAGACATTTTCTTGTGAAAAATTGGGAGGGTCCTCCAGTATAACAGGTGCAGCTGTAAATCAAAGGCAACTGTTACCTCGCCTTTGCAAATCATTGCTTTAAACATTAGGAGTTAATTGAATTATGATAACTTATTCTAGAGCGGCTGCAAATTCATCACACTCTAGGTTATAACATACGTAAGGTCAGGAGACTGAGAAGCTTTCTTTTGTAAGAAGTGTGTGTCAGTGATGCTTCCTGAACGACAGGGAAACAAAGGCCCTCAAAAGTCATGTGAAGGTTTTGCTCAGACCTGTTCCTCATTTAGCATTTATGGATTTTGCCCTAGTGAACAGTATCTTTTTTTGTTCTGCTGGAAATAAGACATATTCCTGGATGAGACACATTTTGATTCCTGACTCTGCCTTAAAGAAGGAACGTGGTTGATTGCATCCTCCCGTGGACCTCATCTTGTGCACTTCTTACCCACTTCTGCCAGAGTCCTCTGGGCCTGTTACCGTCACATCAGTGCCCTCAATCAGAGTGGGAAGCCAACAGCAATGTATCTTGGCTTTGAGCTTTTGGAGAAGAGCAGAGACTGGATTGTTCCTTGAAGACATCCTAACTGGTTGGGCTTGTGGGAGCAGGTGCTGGATATCATGCCACGCATGTGCTGCCAGTTACAGGTGCAGACAAGCCCAAAAAAGCAATCAGCAAAGCTGCTAAACCAGAGATCTAGTCTTTCACTGGTGTGGAATTGTGAAAGACGTATGGCATCCCATAAGCAGAACTTTGAGTCTATAGTTAGGTTTAATGAAGAGAAAACAGATTTCAGGCAAGTGCTCACAAAACTTTACACATCATTTTTAAACTCTGTACACTGTGCAATTCATCTAACCTACATGAGATTTCTAGTGTAGGATGAAATTAGTTAAGACCTAGAAGTTCCTGTTTCTTCTCACTGTCTATAAAGAGAGCTAGATAACTGCCTCACATTTCAGCATTATAAATATCAAAATTTATTTGAGATTAAGGATATGTGTTGTGTCAGCATTGCACTTCTGAAAGATGGGAAAGAATATTCCCAAGCTGACTTAGAAATGATGATGATTTCTTTGACTGTGGAGGAGAAGAGAAAACCGTATGAGAATGTTTGGAATTTTTCATAGTTATCTAAAATTATACAGGACAGCGAAAATTTTGCAGTGTGTTCATGCTGTAATCTTGATATAAAAACAGAATTCAGAAAATTCATCTGAAGAGAGACACGAGAGTAGGTTCCCGCTACTTGCAAGAAATGGAAGTTGCAGGTTCAGTTTGTTTAGGTGTTTTTTAAGGCCAGAGATTGTCAAGTTAAAATGGACAAAAACAGAGGGCATGTCCATATGCTGCTAAATGAGAGGACGGACAAGCCAGTTCCAGTGCTGGAGCCATGATTCTTCTACTTAACTGTTGTCTCACTCCTTGGCTCTTTGTTTCCAACAGGCTCCAGACAGAAACAGCCTTAAGCACTGAGACTTGGCTGAAAATTGACTCTAATTTAGCAGTGTAGGCGCAGCCAGAGAGTCTAAATATGAAATAAAATGGTGCTAGCAATGAATGGTGCAGCATACATCATCATTCCACCTGCCTCAGGTAGGTACAATGTCTGATTAGATCCTTTACGAAGTAACTGCATTGGTCTTCTCAGCAACCAGCAAGAAAAACAGGGCAGTGAACTGCATATAAGATATATATGCTTAACTAACAAATGGAGTTGGATCAAGATCGCCTTTTTTAATTCCTATAATCCCTGCTGCTGTGAAACCCGATAATGGATCTCTGCTGCGATTAACGGCTATTTGAACTGAAGACCTTCTTGGAATCATGACTGTGGATGATAAAAGAAACCCCTCAGATGATCATAATCAAGATATTGTTTGTGTGCAAATACAAATTGAGTATTCAGCGTGTGTTTTCTCCTTTCATCTTTCTACAGAGGTTGCTCACTTCTCATGTCCCTCTTTTTCCCATTTTGCTGCACTAACGAGTTTTTAATGCGAAGGAAAAGTGATTATAAGCAGTGAAGCAAAGACAGCTTTATAGAGCAAGACTGAGGAATTGAAGACATAGATGAGAGCTATCCACCAACCTAAGATAAAAGACAAGTTCATGAAAACAGAGACATATAGATAGCTTTGATTTCTTTATCATTAGACAAGAAAGGACAAAAAAAATGGAATAGCTATAGAGCTGTTCATATCTAGTAAGTTGCCTATATTAATAAAAGAGTCTATGCAAAAAGCATTAAAGTGATAACATAGAGCTGGAGAATATCCCATAGTAAAATTTTTGTTCATATCTTGTTTTAGTGTAGTGTAATGTGATTACCAGATTGTTATAATGTAAAAAAAAAATTACATATTTTAAAATATTTTATTCATTGGTTCTGTTTTAATTTCATTTTTAAGGATGAATTATTTATTTGGACTTTTCTTCCTCTCTCTCTTTTTTGAACACAGATTCTGTGGATTGTATTTCTATTACTGATTTCATGGTTTATCAGATCTTGAATTGCAGACAAATTAGTTGTTGCCTCTTATAAAAGCTTTTGTTTGGTAGAAACATGTACCTAGTTATAATATTCACAAGAGAAGTACCTAATTATGTTTGAAAGGTGCTTGACTAGATAAAGAAAGCACAGGATTTTCTGATTGTAGTTAGAAAGCCAATATAGAAACTAGCAGCTGGGAGTGGGGAGGGGTAATAAATGTTCTTGTTCCGAGAAGCAACAAATTTATTCCTCCATGATAAGGTCAAACCCTAATACTTTAGTTTTGCCATTACAGAATATTTCTTTTTTCATTACATATAAATTAAGTAAAACGCTAAAGCAAACCTATTTTCCAGGAAATATCCCATCATCACAAATACTAAACCATCATGATTCATGGGCAATAGCTTTTATTTTTGATTAATCAATATTTTTCTGGCCAAATAAAAAAGTTGCTGACTTGCTGTAGCTAAGGCACACTTTAAAATTCTTCTGAGATTTTAATAATAGAAGTATTTTCATTACTATGCAGTTTATTTACAAGATCGTCAGCTCTTGTAGCTTTCTCAGGTGTGGTACTCTACCTGTTTAAGAAATGAGGAAACTTTAGTGAATTGGCTAGAGGGATGGAAAAAAATCCATGTCGGACTGGAAGAAGGTTTCAGAATACTGCTTAAATCAATGTCATGTCTTCAGCTGATAGATTTCTTGTCCAGTGCCATCCATTTTGGTGCTCTACATTTTGTAGCTTAATTTATTTTGACACTGAAACTCGGCGTAAGAATTGCATTAACATTCTGTGCCTTTTTGCCATTCAGCTGTCTACTGCAAAGGTCCTCTGTCATGTTCTTGCCCTAGGTTAATATAGTAAACAAGATGTATTTCGGTATATGTATCAGTGAGTAATTTTTACATAACTACTATGATTTTCCTGTCTGGTTTTGTATTGTAAAGTAAATTGGTGCTCATAAGGCAATGAATAATTAATCTTTCTTCCACTTTTGAGAATAATTTTTAGAAACAGTTCTATTTTTGACATGAAACTGTTACCTTGGAAACTACTTAAACATTTGCATTAAGTCCCCAAACATGCTATGTCAAGTATCAGTCATATTATGTAAGTGACTTAGTTGTTCATTATTTGAGTGTTTTACGTACTGAACGTCTACTGTTTTCAAGTTTATAGGCTTGATTGCATCACATTCAAGACAAAAGGGAACTAAGTAGGCAATAATTTAGATAGCCTCACCTACACGTTGAAAAAAGTGCTTCAGTAAACTGATCATACTGGCATAGCTGTACAGTATCCCTACCAAATTATCTTCCATGTGCATTTAAGGAATTTTTACATTTTGTTTTCTTTAGGTCAATGGAACAGAAATTGAATATGAATTTGAAGAAATTACTTTGGAGAGGGTAAGTATAATTTGTTCTTCTCTTATAGGAAAAAATTGTAATAAAAATAGTGCAATTACTTATGAAATTAAAAGTGGTTTATTTACATTTTGAATAAAGTTGTAAACTCTTTATTCTAAACTATGCAAATGTGTGTGATACAACAGGATAAGCCTTTCATGTTTTTAAGAAGCATCAGGTGTAGCTACTTGCAGACCACTATCCAGAATGCTTCTCCTCCCCATAACTATGTCAGTGCTTGACTTGGTGTTTGAGTATTGGGAAGAACCCCTGTGACCTGTTACCTCCCTTTTAGCTTGGGAACTGGAATTGTGGCATCTTTTCTCTTTTAACCTCCTTGATTTCCTTGCATGTGTGCATAATAGAAGACGTACTTTTACACTGTAGAACAAAAATTGCAAAAGTGTTTTTAATGTTCAAGTGACTGTATAAAAGCTATAGACCATATCTGTGTGTAAAGGATGTGTTTATGCAGGTCTGAATTATATGAGCTCTAGTCAGGGCTGGCAGTGAAGGCTTTGTTGGTAGTGTGGTTTAGAAGTAGCACAAAAATAAAAGAGATATATTTAAAATTTGTGCTCCATCATGCCTTCCTGGATTGGGTAGTTTTTCCTTGCTTTTTGGCTAGGTAACTGAGTGTGGACTCTCTTTGCCACAAAATCAAGACCAGATGGGTTGCATCTTGTGTTAGAAGGGAAGTCTAAGCTTTGTCATGTGTCATAGTGCTTACAAAGATTTCTAATAGGTGCAAGACTGTCACTGCTGAATGCCTTCAATATATTCTACCAGCATTCTGGTAGCATGAAATTCTGTCATCTTGAAGCAGAGTTAGGCTTCTTTCTACATAAAATGTTTCAATGCAAGGCCAGATTTACCGAGATG
>WKFP01014837.1:875850-922762 GCA_011057875.1 Pterocles orientalis | reverse complement strand
ATTTTTGACATGAAACTGTTACCTTGGAAACTACTTAAACATTTGCATTAAGTCCCCAAACATGCTATGTCAAGTATCAGTCATATTATGTAAGTGACTTAGTTGTTCATTATTTGAGTGTTTTACATACTGAACGTCTACTGTTTTCAAGTTTATAGGCTTGATTGCATCACATTCAAGACAAAAGGGAACTAAGTAGGCAATAATTTAGATAGCCTCACCTACACGTTGAAAAAAGTGCTTCAGTAAACTGATCATACTGGCATAGCTGTACAGTATCCCTACCAAATTATCTTCCATGTGCATTTAAGGAATTTTTACGTTTTGTTTTCTTTAGGTCAATGGAACAGAAATTGAATATGAATTTGAAGAAATTACTTTGGAGAGGGTAAGTATAATTTGTTCTTCTCTTATAGGAAAAAATTAATCTGTAATAAAAATAATGCAATTACTTATGAAATTAAAAGTGGTTTATTTATATTTTGAATAAAGATGTCCACTATGCAAATGTGTGTGATACAACAGGATAAGCCTTTCATGTTTTTAAGAAGCATCAGGTGTAGCTACTTGCAGACCACTATCCAGAATGCTTCTCCTCCCCATAACTATGTCGGTGCTTGACTAGGTGTTTGAGTATTGGGAAGAACCCCTGTGACCTGTTACCTCCCTTTTAGCTTGGGAACTGGAATTGTGGCATCTTTTCTCTTTTAACCTCCTTGATTTCCTTGCATGTGTGCATAATAGAAGACGTACTTTTACACTGTAGAACAAAAATTGCAAAAGTGTTTTTAATGTTCAAGTGACTGTATAAAAGCTATAGACCATATCTGTGTGTAAAGGATATGTTTATGCAGGTCTGAATTATATGAGCTCTAGTCAGGGCTGGCAGTGAAGGCTTTGTTGGTAGTGTGGTTTAGAAGTAGCACAAGAATAAAAGAGATATATTTAAAATTTGTGCTCCATCATGCCTTCCTGGATTGGGTAGTTTTTCCTTGCTTTTTGGTTAGGTAACTGAGTGTGGACTTTCTTTGCCACAAAATCAAGACCAGATGGGTCGCATCTTGTGTTAGAAGGGAAGTCTAAGCTTTGTCATGTGTCATAGTGCTTACAAAGATTTCTAATAGGTGCAAGACTCTCACTGCTGAATGCCTTCAATATATTCTACCAGCATTCTGGTAGCATGAAATTCTGTCATCTTGAAGCAGAGTTAGGCTTCTTTCTACATAAAATGTTTCAATGCAAGGCCAGATTTACCGAGATGTGACTGATGCCACATGAACAAATGCCTGTAAGAAAACTACCATTAAATTAGATACTTAGGTTATACAATTCATTGCACTTTTTCTGCATGTTATATTTTTAATTGTCCAGGATAATGAATTCCATAACCATTCAACTTAAAGTGATATAAGTTTATGTTCTCATTGATTTGCTCTCTCGGGCAGATTATGAAAGAGCAATATATCTTTTTACCATAGCCATCCTCATAACAGATAACATGAGGGTATAGGCACTTTTTATCTACTGTCTCTCAGCTTATTTGCGCATCACTAGTTATTCATTGGACTAGAGTTTCCAAAGGTCACTGAACAGAACTCGTGCCTCCTGGGTGATATTTTGAAAACCACTTTATTTTTAATAGATGTGTAAGTTATCAGTGTACATACTGCAGAACGAAAGTGATTTGCATCTCCTGAACCTGTCCGATGCAGATGATTAGTTATTCATAACATAATACCACATAATATCAGTTAAAGACTGAACAACAATGGCAAAAAAGCTACAGATTTTAATGGAGGATATTTCAGTTGTTTTCTGGCTACTGCTGAATCTGTGTCTTCTGATTATTACTGCTTGAAATGTTCTCTCACATGTATCAGTATTTTGTCTCAAAGGCAGGGTACTGTGTCTGCTGGTTTTTGTGTGAGATATAAAACACAAATGATTGCCTTTAAATAGCTGTCATTTGTGTTAGACTAAAAGCATTTTCAGAAGAAAGACATTCTCCATGTTGATTACCCATTTTCTTTCACAAAACTGCTTTTAGAAATTAGATGGAAAATCATCTCTCTGTATTTAATGGCAAAGCTGCAAAAGGCATTAAGGTTGCTGCTGCTGAGAGATAAAAATGTAGTTTGCCCGTATCAAACAGTTGGTAATAAACTTTCCGTTTTAGTCCAGTTATCCAAGTTACTGAATTCTGCATCCCCAAAATCATCAGATATTTCCTTCATGACATTTATCCACATATTGAAATAGTCAATACAATTTAAGGGATTTTAAAACCTAAAAGATAAATTGGTTGAAGGTGTGTTAGGGCTTTTGCACTCTTCTTTTTTTTTTTTTTTTTTTTAATAGCAGAATTAAAGGGAAGGTGGTAAAGGATTTATTACTTCATGGCAACTCCCAGACTCTATAGACTTGGCAAGGACACCATTAATTTAATTGTAGGAGGTCACCTTCATCCACAGGTGACATGAATTTGTGGAATGTATTCTTGAAGATAATTACTGGCTTAGGTATGATCCTTGCCCCAGGATGTAGAGACAGCTCCATCCCTTGGGGTAACACAGCACAACTGTGCGCATGATGGCAGAATGCCTCCCATGTGGAGCTGGGGAGATCAGCAGGGTCTCAAAAATGCCAAAAGGAAACCTGCTAGCGAACTGGGGGGATGGACAGTGCAGAGCTTGCTGAACGTCACTGAGCTGCCTGAGACCCAGCTGGCATGCCCAGAAATGACTGCAAGGATACAGTGGGCTTGTGTAGAAAGCTTTTTTTATTTTTGCTCTTTGACATAATGTTGTTCAGTTGTTTCTATTTAAAATGTTGTGTCCTAGTTTAAAAAAAAAATATGGAGGTTTTGAGCTTAAAAGGCTCCAGTGAGAGCTCCCAAGGATGATGAATTTGAGGCAGATCTGCCTTAAAGCTGTGATCCGTCCTGTTGCAGGAGTTAGGGAAGTTGTAAGTAGGCTCTGCCAGCCTCCTTAGTGGCATGGTCTTGTCCTTTTACTCTTCTTCAGTTGTGCCAGCCACTTATCAGGTGCCATCACCAATCCCTGCACCCACAAGGATCACTGGTAGGTAAGTGATCCTCAGTAGAGCTCCCATAAGAATCTACTTGAGTAATATAATTACACAGTTAAGGGAAATCAAACAAATTCAGTTTTAATTCTTTCAACTACCTCTCTCTTCCAAAGAACGTGCGAGTTTCTCTGCTAACTTAAAAGCATAAAAAGCAGATCCAGGCACAGACTAAGACGTGGTGATTTGTAATAAACTATAATGCCCAAGTGCACACTTATAAGAAATTCCTTAAAATAAGCCATTACCTTGCTCTAGCTTGAATATTAAAGACACCATAAAAAGTAAACTCTACATAAAATTACTTTTATTAGTGCTGTGATGTTACTCTTTAATTACTGCAAGACTTGAAAAATTTATTCAGCGCTATCAGGAGACTGATTTGCACTTGTAAATCAGTGGTCAGTGTAAGAGATAACTGAATAGACTCTGTGACAAAGCCTAGCCTAACTTCTCTGAGCTGGAAGAAAGTTTTAATTGATTGACTCCTTGACAGCACTGTGCTTGGAGACATAGTGAAGACAGGATTTTAATAGAAGTTGATGGAATATCAGCCAATATCAATAGTCACCTTGAAGAAGGGTAAAGAAAGACAGTGGGTCGCTTAATGATTCATGTTGGATTCATGCAGAGTTCAACATCTGAGTTCAGATCTCAGTACTTTTTTGCTCATCTAACCTTGCGTGTTTTCTAGATGTTAGAGAAAAAGAAGGCAGTTATGATTAGTAAAGCTGTTTTCACGGAATCTTTTGATGCTTTGGCACGTATTTTCATTCTGCATCTGTATAAAAGTGAAATTATATTACTTTTTGTGGAATAGACTGTTCAGAAAAATTGAATTCTATCAACACTGGAACTAAAGACATCTAGTTCCCAGCACATTTGCATCACAAGATTGACTGACCTTGGTATCTGAACAGGTCAAGCTCTGACTGAAAATTTTCCCAAGGTTGAGACATGCATGAGGTGTCTCTATTTCTTTTTCTTTTATACTCATGTGGATTCTCTGGCTTATGATAACAATTCAGGTTACAGAATGTCCCTGTTTTTAATGAACCACATCGTTTTACAAAGTTTTCAGGAACTTACTGTTTTGTTTCCTCCTCACTTTTCCAGATTTCGTTGCAATTGGCTGTTGGGCTTACAACCCTTGAGGGAGAGACAGGCATGGATGCTCACATACAATAATTATTTCCTTAGAAAATCAGGTTAAAGATATTCCAAAAGAGTAAATTCTCAAGGATGATTTGTCATCTGGAGTGTGTTGTGATAACGCTGATAATATTTATTCTGTATCCACCCCATGCTCTGTTCTGTGGAGAGACTGAATATCCTTTCTTTCCTTTGACTTGATATTTCAGTGACATCAACTGCCAAGAGAACATTTCATTTTTCTCGTTCAAAATTATTGTTCTCTAAAAGGCTGGGTTTTTACATTTCCACCAAATTCAAGGTTCTATGCAAATGTTATCTAGAAAGGCTAAAGCTGTAATCATAAGTAAACTTAAAGTGTATAATTTAAAAATCTTATGGAAACACTGGAAAAAGCAATCCTCGAACATTTTGTTAAAGCAAGAAATTTAATTCAGGCCTGGGCTTTTATTTACTTTGGTACCTTGTAAACCTAAGAGAGAATTAATTTTGCTGTTTCCATCACTAATTTCCTTTGTGAAAATGTGGAAGTTTGCAAAAATACAAGAGATGCATTGCACTGAACACTGAAGGGCAGTGGGAATTGGAGTGTATTCAATGACACAAGGATTTTAATTTGACTCAGTGTCTTATTTTTTGTATCTATCTATCTATCCATCTATCTTTTTGATCATAGACTCGTAGAATTATAGAATGGTTTGGGTTGGAAGGGAACTTTTAACGGTCCTCTAGTCCAACCCCCTCTCATGGGCAGGGACATCTTCACCTAGATCAGGTTGCTCAGAACCACTTCCAAACTGACCTTGAATGTTTCCAGGGATGGGGCACCTCTCTGGACAACCTGTGCCAATGTTTTACCAACCTCATCATAAAAGGTTTCATCCTTACTTCTAGTCTGAATCTACCCTCTTTTAGTTTAAAACCATTACCCCTTGTCTTACTGCAACAGGCCCTGCTAAAAGGTCCATCCCCAGTTTTCTTATAAGCCCCCTTTAAGTACTGAAAGGCCACAATAAGGCAGAGCCTTCTCTTCTCCGGGCTGAACAACCCCAACTCTCTCAGCCTGTCCTCGTACTGGAGGTGCTTCAGCCCTCGGATCAAGTTCATAGCCCTTTTCTGGCTCGCTCCAACAGGTCTGTGTCTGTCCTGTGCTTGAGGACCCCAGAGCTGGATGCAGCACTGGAAGGGGCGGTCTCACGAGATGGGAGTAGAGGGGGAGAATCACCTCCCTTGACCTGCTGGCCACACTTCTTTTGATGTAGCCCAGGATACAGTTGGCCTTCTGGGCTGTGAGTGCACATTAGTCAGTGTATCTTCTTACCGCCTTTTTTTAAGGTTCTAGGCATTAGTTTTTCATACATCAGTATGCTTTGAGCTCTCAGGAATGAGGCTGTAGGCCAACGCAGTGCCAGGAAAGTCCTGCTTTATGTGGAAATAACAGAGTGGAAGTGAGCGGTCAAGAAATGGCCACTATGAAAAGGTATTATCAAATTTTAAAAGCTTATGCTGTGGACACATGCCTTTTGAGAACCCAGAGTGCACAAATCAATATCCAACCATCAACAGCCCCAGTGGAGTGGTCTGACATCTTTCAACAAGAGAAAGTAAATCTTTTGAAGTGGGTGTCCCTCAGGTAGCTGCGGGGTTTCTCCAAATGCAGTGCTGCTCCCTGACTGTTTATTTCTGCAGAACTGTAGATGTTTTCTTCGTCGTTGAGAGCTTTCTGACTGGGTGCCTTTATTACATTTCTTTCTTGTTAGGCTCTGCCTGCATCCTAAGTGAGAGTAAGTGGTAGTTATTCTTGCAGCCTCAGACTGAAGTAAGTTATCATTCAAAGGCAGAATTCTTCTTATTGACAGGTTTATATCAGGTTTATAGTGGAATAGTGACCTGTGGGTGTTTATTGCAATAAAGCTCACCCACAGAAATGTGTTCCTGGAAGGGGCCAGCACAGTCTGCCGGCAAGAAGAGGCAGAAGTGTCTATGTATAGATCTGAGTTATCAGAAAACACAAAATGTGAATCCCATCTTTTTTATTGTTGTGCAGATGATGTGGAAACCTGATCTCCTGGGAATCCATATAGTCTTTGCAGTGTATATTGGTATATGTGTAATACAAAGTTCTGTAAAACGAAAAAAACAATTAAGAAATATCCTTGAAAATACAGGTGCAGTACCTGCAATCACTGTGCAGGAAATTATTTCCTGCTTTCTAATTCCAATCACGTCTTAGTGTAGAGTTGGTGGTTGTGTCAGTGGCTGTTGTTTACCTTCAGAGAGGTTTGTAAGCATTGGAAAGGGCAGACTCCCCAGCCTCTGGATGCGATGACTTAAGCAAGGTCTGTGTTCTGCTTTCACCTCTTGTGCTTTGCCAGATTTTGTTTGACCTTAGGTTGTGCAGGAGCAAGCTGATGAAAGGAGCTGAAGGAGCCTGGTGTGCCATCCTGCTAATGTGACACTGAAATACCAGGTCACCGTTTTCCAAAGCAATTGCAGAATTTGGTTGCTTTAGTTCAACGACCTAAATTAAGATTCCTTGGAACAGCCTGATTTTTTTTTGTAATATTACTCACCCAAAGCATGTGACTTTCTGTCACCTCAGAGCAGCCCTAATTTGGCACCCAAAATATAACTAATCACTGGAAAATTTTGTTCTTTGTTCTTATTCTGTCAAAAAATCATTATCCTGAAACTATTCCTGGTTGTAGAGCTGTGTGTGTCTTGCAGGGGCCTGTTCCACCTGTTCGTGGTACAGGTACAAAACGTGCCAGCCTGGAGTATGAGTGGAAAGGCAGAAGAGCCAGGAGAGGAAGGGCTGTACCTTTGGAGGGGCAGAGGCTCCTGCCTGGTGGTGCTAGCTGTCATTCTCCACGTTCAGTGTCTGGGACTGGAAACTCAATAAACCCACGTAACTCTCTTACTGAAGACTATTGGCTAGAGAAGTGGAGGAACAAATGTTTATGTTATTAGACGTGAACAAAATATTTTCATTTATTGTTATTGCTGTTAACATTTTTCCCTAAAGCAGTGATAGGACTGTCTGTTTAATGTTGTCCTCTCCAAGTAGGGATGATGTGGACTGCTTCAGAATATCCACTGCCAGAAGAACTGGAGTTATCCAGGGCAAGTGCTAAAAAAGCACATGGCTTTCCTGTCAGCCTCTGTTTATAAGAAAGACGTGTCTTGTATTTTCTCATTGCTACAGCTGAGCAGAGGGTGCGTCCTTTCCCAGTTGGGGAGTGGCAGCACTTCTCATACCAGCATTCACCACAGAAAAGGTGCAAAGTCACAAAAGGGGGTGATGAAGGAGGGAAAAATGCTATAATTGACTAGGGAAAAAATTTAACACCTACAGTTTATAGGTACCCTGTGATCAGGAAAAGAAGCTGAAATATTACTCTGCATTTAGCTCCCTCTGGGTCCCTGTCAAAGCCACTCGTATTTTGATATTGTTATCTTAGAATCTTGTTTTTAAATCTAAGTGTCTGAAAAACATTGAATGGATGCTAGCTCAGTTAGAATCATGTTATCAATGGTTTGGTTTGGAAGGGACCTTAAAGATCATCTAGTTCCAACCCCCTGCCATGGGCAGGGACACCTCCCACTAGCCCAGGTTGCTCAAAGCCTCATCCAGCCTGGCCTTGAACCCCTCCAGGGATGGGGCATCCACAGCTTCTCTGGGCAACCTGGGCCACTGCCTCACCACCCTCTGAGGAAAATATATCTATCTAATATCTAATCTAAATCTATTCTCTTTCAGCTTAGAAATCAGTTAAATCAGAATATTGTATTTCCTTTACTGCATTGTCATTTAAACTCCTCTGAGGGCATTATTTCAGTAAAGGTTGTACTGTCCCATGCATGGGTGCTGGCTTTATAATGCAGATAGAAAAAACAAATGCATAATTTGGATTTACACTTGATGATTCAAGCTTTCCAAGGCAAAGAATATTTTTATTACTATGAACTAGGCTTTTATTCATTTGTGTATTTATTTTGGAAGCTCTGTAGTCATTGGTTTTAGTAATTCATATAGTGGTTTCTGAGTGTTTCTTTGGATGGGGGTTCACAACTTATTTGAATGAGTCCTCAGGTCCAGGGAAGATTATGGCAGTTTCCTGTTGTGTGAGAAATTTTAAATAAATAACAGATTATTCTGTTATGAAAGTTTGCTGTGGTACTTTGAGATTTTAAAAAATAAATTTAAGCTTTGAAGAATACTCAAGCAGAAGAAGAAAATTGTAGATAGTTTGATATATTTGTTTAAATTTAATAAGAGTCACTTGACACACTGAGACATTTTCTTCCCAAAGGAGTAAAAGAAATTTTATTCACCAATATATTGAATTTCAAGCGTGAAGTTACTTAAACTCTCTGCATTGAAAACTGACAGGGAATTTGTTCAGGGAAAGCACGTCAGTAGGAAATACGGATGCTACAAAGAAGGCAATTACACAATGCTAGAAAGTGGAAACGAATTAAAAATCAACCACAGAAAAAAATCCCCAATAGAGGCAATAATGTATAATCCCTATCAAAAATGAAGAAAAGTTGGAAAGTTAAGCAGCAGTTATTTAAGAGTTCAAAAAGTGAGTACAGGAAAAAGCCTTATTCATGTTCATCTCTACTTAAAAGTTACCCCTTTAACTTTGCCAAGATCACTGAGACCTTGAGTTACCTATTACATTAAAAGTTACTTCATGCAAGTCATAGCTGCCTAGAGGCAGTGTTCTGCTGCTGTTTCTTTTAAATTATTATTATATTGACATTTTATTTTTCAGGTAATATGACTCATTTATTGCCTTACTCTCATTTCCCAACTCCCTTGCTCTCACCAGATAGTTTGCAGAGTAATTCTGCAGCTTTTTTTTTTTTTTGTATTTTTTATGGCTTTACATGAAAATTGCCTTTTCTTTAGATGTAGCTCTTTAGGATGTGGCCTTTCAGCTTATTTGCTCTGTTATCTGTAGCTGATGAAGTCCAAGCTTTATCTCACTCCTGTTTGCTGTTTGGAAAGTGAGCGTCTGATGCAGGCTGGTTGAGAAGCTGCCCTGGTAGTGAAAGGAGAGCAGAAACATCCCAGGGGTGGCTTGTGCCATCCCAGGGTAACTGGGTACTGATACAGGCAGAGCGAAACTCCCTCTGCAGGTGCAAATCACAGCGTCTAGCGGAGCCTTTTACAGAGTTAAACTCGCAGAATATTGCAGTTTCTGAAAGGAATAAAGTGTGAACTATATAATACTGGTCTAATGGAAAATATCTTTGCAGAGTGAAACCGGGCAGCCTTTTGGAGCTGTATCCTAGCCCTCCAGGCTGATGCAGGAAAACAGAACTTTTCTCTCCAGCTTAGAATTTCTGTTATTGGACAACAATTTTGCCTGGAAACATTTTCATAAATAAATCCTTATTAATTTGAGAGTTTAGCACAGTTCTGAGTGCTTGGATAGCGCACCAATATTCAGGAATTGCAGACAAATAGGTATTCTGCTCCACGCCATTTGGCTTTTCCAAACTGCCATGAGAAGCCTACTAGGAGAAATCCATCTAAGCATTATCACCCAAGCAAACCTGAAGTTTCCTGCCCTGCCATACTGGAAATCAATCAGCACTAGTCACTAATGAGCAGGGCTGCAAATGTGACTTCCAAACAAAAATACCAGTTCTGAATAAAAGCTTCTGGAGCATTAATAGGAGGGTATGTGCACAATAAAAGGAGTAACGTGTGTCTGGAATGCTGACTTTTCCCAGAAAGTACGTAGGAATCTTCTTGCAGAAAGATTGAGAAAGCAAAGAAAAAAATACTACAAACTAAAGAGCTACCAAACAGTGGTTTGACTCAGTTTTCACTTAGTTTTGAAATTGACATTGGCAAATAACATGTAGATATAAAATGATATATACATTTAAATAAATGAGAACGATGAACCTCAATTTACTGGTAGAAAATGAATCGTTCTGGAGATGATAGTAATCATCTTGCAGCAAAGATGGTCATTTTCGAGGCAGGACTTTTTAAAGGGTGTCTTTGATGTATTGGATTTGTCTCTTCAGAAAAAGCAATGTTTTGCATTGCAGAAAATTGCCTTTCATTTTTTTATTAATTTAAAATAAATTGTAATGCATAAATTAGGGCCACTCAACCTTGAGGAATCAGTATGCCTCTTTGGTAGGGAATGGCACTGCAAAGATGGAGAGAAATAAGGGGGGAAAAAAAGGAGGAAATAATCTGCTGGCTTACCCAGACTGAATTCCGCAACTGTCATTGCTGTGCATCGTAACATAGGAATAGGGTATCACAATAAAATTTTCTAATTTGCTCTTTGGATGCAGCTTTGCAGTTATTTTCTGTTCTTATGCAGTTATATTTGAAGCAGTCAGATTATTTCTCTTCCACTTATAACTACTATCCAGCTTGTCTCTAGCTCTATGAAGGGAAAAAAAATCTCTTTCTTTTGAAAAGAGGGTCGAGAATTGATCTGATATACTTTTTTGCAAAGTAGTTTTGCAGGAACAATGACCCACTTTCTAGCATGTAGCAGTTCTTTGGAATTATATGATATAGACCATTTCCACTCAGATTTTGTCCCTGTATTGAAAACTACAACTAATTGTCAAGTGAGTAAGGTAACTCCAGGTACTCTGAAGCTGTAAGTAGTCGAGAAGCAATTGTACGCTGCTCGTGCACGTTTCATATTGCAAGATACTGCCTTACCCCAAGAATTTGACCTAGCTCGTGAGTCTCAAGCATGGCTTGAGAGTCACCTTATGCAGCTTAATGTGATATATGAATTCTGACTGAATTCTATGAATAATTTATTTTTTGAGTGGTTTTTAATTTTGCAGAGTTTAGCTCCTTGCACTTGAAGCACAGTACACATTTCCTATACCTCACCTGCAAAGCAGAAGAGAGGTCCTGTTAACATACTTTCGCAGTGAAAATTTAATACATAGATTGTCATTAAATGGAATTAAAGTATATAAGAAAAGAAACCTCACTGAAATAAATTATGAGCTTGTTACTTTTACCTTTACTAACATTAATTAATGCTTTAAAGTGCAAATATTTCTCCCAGCTGTGATGATGATAATGTACCTAGTGTTTTTATCATATTTCATGATGGGGAAACTTGAAGCACAGAAAAGCAGGTCAGCTGTAAAAGTAACATGAAAATACCCACTTTCTAATCTGTAGTCTAGTAGCCTACTTTTTGAAGTCCACTTTGGAGAGTACACAGGGAAAAATACCTAGTGCAAGAGTCTTTATTAAGACTATTGTAGTGCAAAATTTACAGTTCAGGAAAAATGGGAAAGAATAATTTTAAATTCTTAAAATGTCCCTTGAACTTTTAAAAATGCTAAAATATGGGCACTGACTACTTGTCCATCCAATATTTATTTAGGAATGAGAAATGGAATATGAATAATCGGTTTATATAAAACGTTGGCAAATGTAGTTATCAAATAAATACAATAAAAATATCTATTTTTCAAGTATTTCCAAAGCAGAAAGAGGACTGCACTACACAAGGAGATGTACTTGTACATCTTTTTGTCAATAAACGTATAAGATAATTTAAACACTGGATTTTTAAGCAAGGAGAATTGCTATATCTGCGCAACTGACATTATAATGAATATGCTTAGAGACTTCGCATTAAGCTTTCTCATGGGAAACCTGGAGATCTATTGTTATAATTCTAGTGGGGGTGAGTGCCTTTCTGAGAGGAAGCTTAGAAAAGGAATACACCATTTCTAGACGTATTTGTTATAAGCTGGCTCAGGGAGAAGCAGGTGAGTCATGTGTGTAGACCTACAGTAAAAAAAAAAAAAGGTGTAACTGCTTAGAGCTATAAATTTTGAGCTAAAGTAACAAAAGCCATTAAAAATCAATGTCTACCCTGATTTTCCACCTCCAAACAATGCCATTACTCATCTCTCCCAGCGGCAGAGAAATATCTGTCGAAATGAGCTAGAGGAAAACCATGATCCTCCTGAAACTTCAGTGCTGTATTAACTGGGTGGAAAGAAATCAGACAAATCAAAACGTAGTGAGGACTTAGAGTCTGATGCAAGTCTATGCGAAAGAAGCTCAAAGCTGTCTTTAATCATGAGAATGGGCTAGGGCATTGATTTTCCAATCTGATTTCTAAAGGAGTCAGTTGAACAGCGTTTGCATCTGTCATGCTGAGTTTTCAAAAGGTCTTTGAGTACTGCAGAAATTTCAGTGCATTGAAAGAGACCTAATGCTGTGGCGGTACTTAAAAAGGGTAAATGGGATGGTGTGAGTTGTCGTGGTACGTCAGAGTAAAAGCAGTGCCAGACTGTGCTGGTTAAAACACAGGCATTATAAACTGGCCAAATTTGAAGTCATATGTCAAAAGAGATAATAGAGGCTGTGTATGAAATCAAGGACTTCTGCCTTGGAAAGCAATGAATCTGCAAAAAGTCCTGTGCCTCCTTGGCTGGTCGTCGGCCAAACACAAATTTTCAGTCTGGTGGTGTAGCCAAAGGTCCAGCAAAGAGCATAGGTGCATCACTGAGGACTGCGGAGTAGAACAAGTTTTGGGATGTGGAATACATCAGAGTTTAGGACCTGATGTGTAAAACTTTTGAAATATCCTGCTTAATTGTACTTGAAAAAGATACTGATAACTGAAGTGTCTTTAGGGGAGACCTTGAGGCTTATTGTGACTTTGGAAAGCACACCCTCTTGGAGAGAGACACAGGGAGCTTCATGAATTTAGCTTCCTAGGGGGGAAATTAAGGGATATCTTGGTCACAGGAAACATGAGAAATAGTCTTTTAGAGTGTTCTTCATCCTACCTGGAAGGAGATAACAGGAGCTGACAATTTGATATTAAATTTAGAGAGGTTGAGACTGGATATAAATATGCTAATAGGTTAGCAATGACAAATGAGAAGGAGTGGATGAAGGTTTTAGGAAAGGCAAAAGGGTGTTAGGCAGCAAGGAAGACATTAGCTAACAGAGAAAAAAAGGAGCATAATATAAGTACTAAGACAGAGAGAATATTACTGTACGAAGAAAAGGTTGTCAGATGCTAACCATTCTGATAAAGGGCAAAACTGGACATTTTAGGAAGGACAAGGGACACAGCAGGGTGTTGGGGGTTAAGATCCGGCTCAGCCACATTAGTTTATACATATGACACACAACTCTGTAGCATATTTTTGAGAGATCAGCAAGGCAAACTGAATGTTCAGAAACAACATAGCATCCTTTACTGCCATCCTTCCTTCACTTATGAGAAGTCAAAGACACTAAGTTGAGAAGGCATTAAAGCTACAGTTTTGGTTTGGGAAAAAAAAAAAAAAAGTGTTCTCAGGGAATGCAAGGAGACAGATGTGTGCTCAATTTCTATAAGAAGAGGGAAAACTGCAAGGCCTATCCTGGCTTTTGTCTCCTTTTTGTAGTCATTGTTCTGCATAAGGAGGAGATGTTGTAGAATTAAGTGATATTTTTCTCCGGAGATGATTTAAGTAGGTCCTACGGCCTATATTAGGCAGGAGTTCAAGGTAAATGATCCAGTTGCGTCTTCTGTCTTAGATTAACTTTGAGGCATTGGTTACCTACTTGGACATAATTAAAAAGGTGACATTTTTCCAAAAGTGTGCTTGTACATTAAATAATTTTGTCTCCTTGTTCTGAGGAACAGGGTATTTCAGGTGGTATAGCATGATGCCTGTTATTAAATGCTGTCATTGTAATGGTGACCAGAGTCAGCAGAGATCAACTGCACAAGTTCTTAATGTTTACTTGATGATACATCAGTGTCTTCACTGGAAACAAGCCTTCCATAAATGAAGACTGAACTCTGTATGGCCAAAGTGGTTTCTTTGTAAGATTTTTGAAAGCTTCACAAAAAAATAGTCTTCAGCTTGTTCAAATTTACTTATAGTGGCGAAGGGATAGAGAAAAACCTCAATAACAGTAAAAAAAAATATGTTTGTGAAAAATACCTGCTCATTGAAAACAATTGCCAAAAAATGTGGTTGAAATAACACACACTTGAAATAAACAAAATTTTAAAATCGGAATAAACTGCAGCCTACCTGGAGTGGAAATAAAAACAGTAACAGCTGTCATGGGACATAAATGTATGCTTTGGAAATTGTCAGATTTTCATTCCTGCTGTATTATTCTGCTATGCTTAACAAGCATTTTGTTTGTATTGTATTTTCTCAAGTAAATCTGCTCTCTAGATACCATGGCTAACTAGCGAAAGAGATTTATAGATACAAAAGCTCTTGGTTCACTGGAAAACAGTGTGCGTATGAAAAATGCACACGTCAAGGCGAATAATAAAGCACAGCGCAGCAACCAAGCTGGATGCTGGAGGCCAGCTACATTAAAGAGAGTGCAACCACATTAAATATTTCTCAACAGAAACATGTACAACTGACAGGACTGTGATGCTAAATAGAGTCAATATACTCCACTGCACACTGCAGAGTCAACATTAGTTTGAGGTTCTTTGTATAGCAATATATTCAATGTATAACTATGTCCAAAAAAACCCTACAGACAGCCCTAGTGGTCAGGTGTACAATGAAAAACAGCATGAAGTTGATAGGAGCTTGAAAACAGCAGGGTTTTAGTTGCAGGTGAATGTTAGACTGCATATTGATCTGCAGCCTACGAGAGAGAAAGGTTTTGTTAAGAAACCAAATGGCAAAAAATTTTTAAAGCTTAAGCTGAAAATAGAACTAGGAGTGTAAACATTATTATAACTTTTATAAAAATCTCAGTGGCCCCAAATCCTCTCTTCTTCTTGAAAATGTAGAATAACAAAAATATAGGGACAATGTGCAAACAGGGATACCCTGTAAAATGCTGTCAAAAAACAAATACAATATTTTCCTACATTTCCTCCATTTCCAATTAGTGTGTTTATTTTATTTTGGTCTTACCTTTATGGATGCCTTAGCTTTCAGAGGTCTTCAAATTCTGGTGAAAATGGCTTTCTTTTCTTCTTACCTTTTTTTTTTTTTTTGAAAAAAAAATTTGAAGATGTTACAGTGTAAGAATTGGCTTTATAAATAATTTTAATACCAGGTAAAGAGCAAAGTTATCTATCCATGAAGATACCTTATGGATGGCTGTCATCATTAGTGTGATGGTTTCCTCAATGGGGTTTTCAAAAAAAAAAAAAAAGAATTCTAGAGCATCTGTTTATCCTTCACATGCTTGCCTTGTAAATACCTAACAGAGCTGCATTAGCAGAAAAGCCATTACTTCTTTGAACAAAAAGTAGTGGTAAGAATCATAGTTGGATATAAAGCATCTCAAAGTTTTGCCTTAAGATATTTGAGAAGTCCTCCAATGAATGTGGTGATTCATCTGGATAATGATGCATTTATCTCCTCCATATTTGGGAGAAAGGGAGCTGCCACCTTTTCCAAAGGTGGTATTTGTGGCTCAGATTAATAAAGGAACTTGGGTGGCCAACACAGCCACATAGATGAAAGGCAGTCTTCCAACTCTAAAAAAATGCTTGGCGATTTAGGTACCACAGGGTGGGTGTGCGTTTCAGAATGTGCTGCCATTGATGCTGGTGACCTTAATTCCACTCTTGTGCTTTCCTGGGAGTGCTGCTGCTCATAGATCACCACTTGTCTTTCAACTGGCACCATATGAGATTCATAAACATGATGTCTCTGTGTCTGAGTCGCTTAAGAAGCTTGATTTCCCAGAGGCCCTCTGAACCTGCTCATTTAATAAGGAGAGGAAAAAAAATATGTTATTTTCCTATCTGTTCCCACCCCACCATTCAGGTGGAGACATGGGTGATTAAGATCACCTTAACCTGGGGAGCTATGAATGAAGTTTCCACTTCCTAAGAAAGCACTTTAGTCCCCAGGCAATTTGTGTCTGTATGATATGGAGATGCTTGAGCCTTCCTTTCAAAGGACCAAGAGGAGAGAAAAGCTGCTGTGGAGTCAAGAATTCACCGTTATCAGGACCTCAGGAAGGCAATAGATTAGAGGGAACCTGTTTCTGTAGCCCAAGGACGTTAATCTTTCCCAGGGAAACTGGCAATTGTTTTAAGAGACTACTAGGACAATTTGCATTTTTAAAAAGTTCCAATCTAAAACCCAAAGACAGCATTAGGTGTGAGCTCAGCGAGTGGGTAGAAAACTGGATCTCGTGTCTCATTCTATTTCCAGTTGCAATGGATTATCTCTTCTTGATGTGCTGGTCTTTTCAGTACTCCAAAGATCTGCTAAAATAGTTATTCAGGATGCTATTTACGATATTTGATTTGCTGACTCCTGGTGTGGTGCAGAGTAAGGAATATGACTTTGTTTTAATTTCTGAATAAGAGAATCCTCATTTACATCATTGCTGGGATACAGTAGTACCAGATGGACAAATCTTGCTGGAAATTTCAGCAGATGGATTTAAGTCTTCCTTTTTGATATTTCCAACCTGAACACATCTGGGAGACTCTGTTCAGATTAATTTTCAGAGTTTCTGGCAGCATCCAAAGCACTTTTGGGAAATTAATATGAGTTGTTCAATTGATCAGAACAACTGATCCAAACTTCTCTTGCAACAGTAAGGACTTTTAAAAGTGCACTGCAAAGTGTTTCAGGGATTTGAAGGTCACAGTATTTGCATCATAGATGTTGGTGTATGCTTCAAAATAAAAGTGCTGCAAGGAAAATAGAGTTCTCTTTAGGTGCAAGAAAGGGCAGCGTATCCCCATCACACATTTGGGATCTCTAATGTGTGCAGTGTAAAACTCAGTCATTAGACATTTGTAATTTGATTGATCAGTGGCAAGAATGATGTCAACAGCAATTTAAAGAGACTACTGCAGAAAACAGGAGCTGATTGTGTAAGTTTTTCTTGTGGTTTTTGAGTGAACATCTCTGTGCTGCAAGGTGGGGTCTAAATTCCTGTACTGCTGCCGGGAAGCAAGTTTGAAGACATTAGACACAGGCAAGACTGAGTGGAAAAGTAAGTCACTCCTAAATCATTTTGTTGTTGTAGCAGTAAATTGTTTGAGAAAACAGTTCATTGTTCTGGAGATATTGAGAAAGCAGAATTAACCCAGTGAATAATTCAAAGCAGTATGCAAACTTAAATGTATGTAGAAACCATTCTTTCCAGTTATTTTTTTCTAGTTTCATAAGGCACAAACAAGCACCTGTAACTTTCATTTCCTTTCTTCTTTTTTAAATTTCTTTCTCATTCCTTTTGTCCTTGTAATGTGTAATAATAAAGCACTGAGCAATAAAGTTTCCTTGGGAAAAAAAAAAAAAAAGCCTGCTGAAGCAGCGGTAATGTTTAGAATAGAATTAAGTAGAACTTCTGTTAAACCTACAAACTGACAAAATTCAGCCAATTATTTTTTGTTGGACCAGTGTCCTCTCGTATTTGTAAGAGAGAAAAGTTGTTGTTTGCTTGGTCTCATACAGTAGTACGTGGCTATTTAACAAACAGAAAGGAAGCAAGCTATAACCTGAAAATATAAAAAGAAGCTAGAGAAAGTGTAACATTCTGTACTGTTTAACTTACAGAGGTAGTGAAGAAGAGAATGTTATTGTAGATAGTGAAAAAAGAAAATGCAAAAAGAAAAAAAAGAAAGAATAAATATTTCTAAAGGAATCGGTATAGAACAGAAATCAGACCATTAGAGGAAACAACAGATGGCATGTTCATCTTGCTTTAGGCACGCACTCCCAAAATGATCCAAAGCCTCACGGAGTCAATAGGAGGCTCTTCACAGTCGCTAATGGATTTTGGATCTGGCCCTAATGAAGAGGGCGATATAGGCTAATTGCCTTCCTTACTCTGCTGATAGAGCTGATAGATGTAGCTTCATAAATGCAAACAAGTAAAAAAGATTTTCAGAATTCTTGAACCTGATATCTACCAGGTCAAGGGCTCACAGAAACCACAGCAGGCAGAGGCTTTGTTCTGTGTTGATTTTGTGTTCCAAGCAACAATATCATTCTTTGTATATTTTTCATGTTTCTATGCAAAGATTTTGTAAATGTTAAATTTAATAATTTTGTACATGTGCAGAGATGGAAATGACCCATGGGTTATTTAGTTTTTATGCACTTGTCTTAGCCTGTTTCTAGTTTGTTATTGATCTTCAAAAATACACAGACTGATGCTAGTATGGTAACTATTTTCTCATCTGTATCCCCATGACTTTGCTTATTGATATCCCCCTATTTTAGCTGAATTTGGTGATCGTTGTTTCAATTTTAGTATTTTTGGTTACTGAGAGAAGTAATGCTGGAGACTGTACAGTTACAAAAGACAAAACTTCTCTATCTGGAGGACATGTGGTGCTAATAACAGATACAAGGTAACCCTCAATTTTATATATTTCTTTATTGACTGAGATAGGAAGAAATGGTAATACTTTAGATCTCACCCATAAAGATCTCATGGACGATTTGAATTTAGCAAAGAACTTGGGACCAAGTCCTATCAAATCAATTGTTATAATTAAAAGTTTTCATTGAGTTTCTCAGTGTATAAAGGGAGAACTCCAGGAAACCAAAGGAACCAGTTGCTGAGCTAAATTGTGGAGGTAAATGCAGCAGACTTCAACAGACTTTGAATGAGTTTTGCAACTTAGGGGGGAAACAAGCTGTAAGGAGGCACCCTGGGCCTTAAGTGGAGGAAAAGATACTTCTGAAAAAAAGAGTAGAAAAAAGGATTGGTCTGTGGCAAAAAGTACATCTGAGAGGTCAGTATTTTAGAGAGAAGTGAGAATTTGCAAAAAACAAGCTAAAAAAAAGTGAAAGGAAAACGTTACATGTAATAGGGAAAAAGTTTTGGAGTACTATCTAGTAAGAAAAAAATAGTGATTGGTTTTGCACCGTCTTCAAACTAGCACTTTGATTCCATATTTCTTAAGGACCATCATTTGGAATATGGATGAAAGGCAAAATAGCAATTTTTTTAGAAATAAAATGTCTGAGCAAGAAAAATGTCAAGAGCTCAAATTGCATTTAAGTTGTGGGAGGGCAGGTCGTTTCCCTTCTAGAATTTTAAATAAACTAAATAAAGTTTTTAACACATCCATCAAGTCAGTGGTCACACATTTGGAGCAGAATATAGCAAGTTAATGTAATGCGAGAGGAGAAAATATGTTGTAAACTATAGTTTCAGCTAAATAGCATGGTAAACTTAGAACAGCTTTGAATGTTCTTTTATATTGAGGTCACAGAAATAAATGGAAAATTTGATAAAATTCAACACAGTTTAGCAAAGCTAAATTGTACCAGACTAATTTGATAGGTTTTTTGTAACTGACTTCCTAGGAAAAGAAAATCTATGTTCCCTTTTTTGGTTTACAGATTGTAAGCATTAGGCTAGAGAATGTGGGGATTAGTGAAAAAGCTGTGAAATGGGTAGTGCCTGTTTTTTATGGGAAATGACAGGGATTGGTCTGAAGAGGTAACTCGCAGGTTGGAAGATTATTAGACGAGTCCTCTAGGATGGTTCCTGAGATACATTCTGGTTAGTAACGATCTTAGCACAAAATGTTTCTACTTGCCATGCTCTCTGTGGCAGTGAAATTACCTGATGCCACAGTGCTGGGATGAGTTTCTGTATGGGGAAGATGTAAGTATCCTAAAGAGATCAGTGGTAATCTGGAGAACTGATGTAAGAGAAAGGTAATTAAATTTAATCTTACCGAGTGATATGTTAAGTACCTGTAACTAAGAACAAGAACTTATGCTGTATAACTGCAGCTCATTAATTAAGAGAGGTGAAAAAGATTTTCATGAAGTAGTTTTGTATGAGTAAGCTAATGTTAAGTAGTTCTAAAAAAAGATAAACTGAAAAAGATGTGCAGGCCTAGCAATATCAAAGGAGGTATGTCCTGTAGGTATGAAAAGACATTAAAGCTATGTGCCCAAGTGTCATTAGGTATATTGGAATATTGCATTTGTGCCTGGTTTCCTGTGTTAAACAGAATGAACTTAAATGAAGATATGTTCCAGAAATGGCTGCTAGAATACTGTACGTAATAGGCTGGCTTCTGAGAAGAGTCTAAAAACTTGTCCTATTAAGACTAGAAAAGCAAAGGCTGAGAGGAGAGATGATTGCCATCTGTAAATACATTTGAGGGTAAAAACCAGAGAGGGAAGATAATTAGGTAGATCAAAGGAGACTGTTGATAGAATAACAAATGAGTCTGAATTGGCTGTGTATAAATTTAGGCTGAAAATTGAATAAAGTCACTAACCTTCAAAGCCATTAAGCATCCCTCTTATCACTGACTTTGTGGTATAGCTTTCCAGTAAGAACCATTTTTGAAGTAGAGCTTGACCAGTTTATGAAAGCAGTTATTTTGTACAGTTTTCTGCAGCAGCCACAGGGCTCAACTCAGAACCTCAGGACCTCTTTTCCTGTGATGCTGAGGAATGTGCTTAAGATTCCTGATTTTGAATCCTCTCTAGACAAACAGGACAGATCAAATCCTCATTTGCATGCAGAATGTGTCATGTAGTAAATCGGTGCTCCAGGGCTAGACTGTCATGTTGAATCTACACCTGCTCTAGATGCATTAAAGCTTCCTCTGCATTCCTCCCCGGGCTATGTGGAACCACAGTCGTGCTCTCTGTCACCTGAGCAGGTGGTTGCATTACTCATTTATAACTTCAGCTGCCTTTGCCCATCCAGCACAGCTGAATGATGAGCCAACGTAATTCCCCACCAGTGCTGAAGTAAGGAGAAGAGTGACGTTATGGTGCATGAGTACATCTGAGCATTGTGGTTAACACAACCCCACCAGCTCAGGACTGTGCTGAAAGGCAGCGTAGGTATATCAAACAATAGCTGTACGTGTTTCCCAAAGTTATATTATGCCTTTAAAGGTTCGTGTTCTTCTGCGTTTTCTAAGTGCTAGGATAATCAAGCTCTGCTTTTTGACTAGTGCTCCTGGAGTTGGCACAATAGAACTGATAAATGAGTAAATTGTTAGTCATTCAACTGAAATAAAAAAGTCTTTTTAACACTGGATTTAGATACATATAGCTGACTGGATTTCATAAAAGTACAGGTGACTGTAGTTTTGCAGTATTTCACTATTGTTTCACTATTGTTCTGATTCTGCTATTATTTTTTAAGTTGGAAAAGACAGCTCTGATTTAACTGGTTTTCTTCATGGCATGTAGGTAATAGATCTGGGCTTTTCAGTTCATGTTATTTTTCTACATAGTTATTTATGGAATTGAGGGAAATTTACCCCTGAAGTAGCTTTATCAAATAATGAAAACAAATGTCCCTTGCCAAGTGTGGAGGAGTTAGTCATCAAAAGGGCATGCTTCTTCGTTCAAGAACTTTGACTGGATGGAGAGAAACATGATTTATTTTTCTTTCTACTTTTCATTCGTGTAAGTTTAGCTACAATCAAAGAATCCACTTTCTCTCTAGTCCTCAGCTGGAACAAGAGCAAAGGATCTAATCCATCTTTGCCACTGATAATTCTCTCCTGAAAAGGCAAATAGGGAACTAGTAGTTTGAATTGTGCATCTGCAACTGCATATTATTTATTTTTGAGGTGTATTTCACACCTCTCATTGTGCACTGTGTCAATGATTTGTCCTTGACATGGCTTGTTTTTGCCTGAGATTCAATTTTTATCCCATTTCTGTTTTCTTTCTTGTCCATAAGTGCAAAACAAAATTCTTATTCCAGTCATTGTATCACTCATCGCCACCATCCCCAATGCTGAAAATAATGGAAAACTTCTGTATGCCCAGAATTTTATTCAAGTAGTTGGAAACACACCAAATTTCAGTGGGAGGAAGGTAGTTTTCCTTAGTTCTGATTCTCTTCAGTTCATTTTAAAAAATCTACTTCATGAACTTAATTTAATTTGATATTTAATTCACTGCTTAGTGCATAGAGCCTTTTGGTCAATCTTATTTTGGGTTTTTTTTCTCTTTTTTTTTTTTTGTAATTCCTAATTCCAAGCAGATGTTGCCAAATGTCGAATTTGAAGATCCCTAGCTTGAACAGATCCTCATAGCTCTGTTAACAGTATGAAGTTACGCAGTTTTAGCACACAGCTCAGTGCAGAGCACCACTGCGGGGCCACAGCAGTGTCAGAGACCCAGGGAGGAGAGAATGTTTGTGAAAAAATGACCTAAAACATAGTGTTAAGTATTAACAAGAGCAAGTTGGTTATCCTGGAAATTACTGACAGATCTTTTCAAGACTTCTACCAAAGCAGAGCCCTGTCATGGTGCTCTTCCAGCATCCTGTTTGGCATCACTTGTCACATAGCAGGTCTCATGGGTTCCTTGTGTTTGCCTATCTGTTTGTTTGTTCCACCAGTATTCTATGCGTCTTCTTACACTTAAATTGTAAACTTTGAGGTTATTTGGGATCTATGTTTGCACAGCAGTTGACAGAATAAGCGACATTTAAATTAGGGCATGCAGGAAAGCTCCCAAGTATGTCTGGTTGCATCCCAGCTCCATAGCCCTTTCTCTTTCCTTCCCCAAAGAGCTCTTCCATGCAGGGATGTTACAAAATAAAGGACAGCAGAACATACAGATGAACATCATGGAAGGCTGCAAGAACCTGAATTTAGGCAGTAAGGCTGTGGGGACCCTGTGCCTTCCAATGGTTAGGAGGCAGTTTGAGCATATCCATATTGTTCATGATTCGTGACTTCCAGTACTTGTTGCAGTGTATGATAAAAACTGTAATTAAAACAGTAAATACTGTATATGCAACAACAAAATTGGAACCACTATGAAACAGAAAAGACAATAACAAAATTACCCATACAGAAAAGTTTTATCTGAGAGCTATGGCACAGTTCATGGAGGTACAATGCTAAGCCCTCCCTTCATTAGAATCAGTTCAGGAGAAGAATGTAGTTAGTAAGTAATGAAAGAAAATACTTTCACTTGCCAATGAGCAACTTCAGATCATGCATATTTTATGAAATTCTGAAAACGTTGGTAAACATGCAGCAGCAAGTGTATTAAATTACATGAACTTAATGATGGCTTCAGGGGCAGATGAGTTTGGATGGCATTTAATTATGTGTTTATTTTGTTACATAAACATATTGCAAATCATTTTTATACAGACGAGTTTTTATAGGTTTCATTGTGTGCCAACTGTGTTCCTAAGTTTCACCTTTTTCTATTGAGCAATGGTTCAAATGAAGAGGAGTTCCTGATGTAACAAGTTGAGACCATATCTTTCTGTGCACTTATATGAGACTTTTTCCAGATGTTTTTGTAGAAAAGTGCCTTCCAAGGGGAATTTTTTCATAAAACTTTATCTATGATACCTCCTACAAAAATATTTTAAATTATATTTGCCATTTTGTTAGATCAGAAATATTTTTTCTGCTGATTTGACCTGTGAACAGTTTCCTTAGATAGTAGTATTTCCCTTTGACCATAAATTTCAAATTTTATCAATTCTAATTTTTGCTGAATCTTGTCAGGAGGCTTTTCTAATACTAATCATGGCTTAATTCCATCCTTATAAAGTTTTTTTTTTAAGCTATCCTTTGTATTCATCTCTACTTATTATCTCATTATCATCAGCTTTTCTGAAATCATAACTCCAAAGATGGTTTTGACTCCAACTAGCGGTAAGAATACTACACAGATCTTCAAATTTCAGCTGTTTCCTAAGAACTGCTGAACTCCTGTAGACGGAATTTTTCTGTCTCATCTCATCTCATCTCATCTCATCTCATCTCATCTCATCTCATCTCATCTCATCCCTAGGTGTCAAACAGAAAGTAAATACTGCTTTTTTTTTGTTTCTCTCTTATGCTTTCCCTCTGTCCCCAGTTCTTGGTTTTTTGTTTTTTTTTATTTCACGTTATTTAAATACTGCTGATGATGTCAAGTTACAATGTTCCTGCTTTGGTGAAAGACACGGAAGCAAAGGCAATATCAGCACCAGTTTTCAAGTTTGCTTCAGTTTTTCTTTATTAATATGTCCCTGATGTTGAAGGATCATCTTGGATAAGTGAAGGCAATGTGGTTTCCAGAGGAGGATATTTCTTGGCTTGTCTGCTGTTACACCAAGTTACCGCTTGTTACTATCATGTGATAAATGTTAATGCTCATAGCATCATCCAGTTGCCTCAAACAGAAGTGGGGTTTTGTGGTCTGGCTTGCTTTTTCCTTCCAGTAAAAGCCACTACAAACCCTTCTATCACTGAGAATTTCATTCTTCATCCTTTTCTCTCTGCTTCCTTCCCTCCAATCAAGAGGCATGATTGCCTCCCTACCTCCTGTCCACTCCCACCTTCTTATTTGCTTTATTCAGCTTCCCAGAGGCTTCCTCCAACTTCTTACAAGTTCTCTTCCTATCTCCTAGTGTGCCTGTGCGTCCATAAATGTCCTCTTTGTCCCTCTGTACCTCGTGTAATCAGTTCAACCTTATCCAGCATCTGATATTCAGCATGTGACCTACTTTAGGGAAAAAATTCCCTTTGTAGAAAGGAATAAGAATTGTCTCTTGACGATTTTTATGGATATGGTTTTAAGTGTATATTCATGTAAGGCAATGTAACTAGGAGATGTCTGAAGTAGAAAGACATACAGATATTTTCATTGAATATTTATTGAACCTAAGACTCCAGAACTTTGCTTTTTTCTTAAATTCTAGTTTACTTAGCAGCATTTCAAGTGCTGATTAATTAGATCTGGATTTAGGTTTCCTTAGATTTCTGTTAGATTTAATTATACAGGGAATGCAGTTTCTTACATTATTTTGACACTACAGGAAAGCTTGAATACATTAAAATCAATATCAGACAAAATAAGAAACGCTAAAAAGGAGTAATCACAGGAATTACTAGAGAGTTAGAGAAAAAGAAAAATGTAGTAATTAAGTGCTGAAAAATACTCAAGAAAGCAGAAAAAATATTTGGTTTTTTTATATCAAATATGAAGAAAGAATCATAAGGTCATAGAATTGAAACAGTGATACTACAGAGTTTAACCAAAGAGTAAGACTATAGAGGGAGTAGAGGAGAGTTGCAAGGAGATATGGAACAAATTAATTTATTTTGCAGAAGTGATTAAGGCCTAGGTTTGCTTTAGCAATGCTTGAGATTGTATTAGGTCCGAGTGGCTACACTGCTGCTGGTGGCACACCAGTGGGATATGAACAACATTTGGACCTTGTTAGGAGCTATTACTCATGCTGTTTTCACTTTAGAATTGTGATGTGTTCCTGGGGCACTGCTCCCACACCAGCGTCCTTCTAGTCTAAGACAGTTGTCTTGTGCCTCAGGTACCTCCTGCTATTCCTCACTGCTGCTCCAGCACTCCTCTTGACTTCTCCATTTTCTGGTGGAAAAATTCTTAAAAGGTCATAGAATCATGGAATCATAGAATAATTTGAGTTGGAAAGGACCATGGAGGTCACCTAGTCCGGGGACATCTTCTGCTAGATCAGGTTGCCCAGAGCCCCATCCTGACCTTGAATGTCTTCAGGGACTGGACATCTACCACCTCCCTGGTCAACCTGTTCCAGTGTTTCACCACCCTAAGCATAAAATATTTTTTCCTTATAGCTAGTCTAAACCTCTTGTCTTTTAATTTAAAACCAAGATAGCAACAGATCCCACAACCTGCTTTTGAACTGTGAAAGCAGAATGTGACCCGGTATTTTGGATAAGGGAAACTTCTCCCATAATGGGAAAAGTAGCAGTCCTGGGAGAAGAGAGACAGAGAACATGGTGATATATCCCATCTCATCAGCTGTCCTCCACCAGGGAGAGTCTATTGGACAGCCTCTGAAAGCTGCTCTCCCTTCTGTTGAAAAGAAGCTGAGCAAAGGGAAAAGTTTCCTAAAAAGGTAAGCTCACATTGAACAGTCGTAGGTGCGTATGCTGCATTCTGGTGTCAGTTGTACCATCTAGAAGAAAGAGTGCCTTATATTTTTGTTATAGTCACTATGAGTTTTCTAAACATTAAGAGGAAAATAATCATTCTGTTTACTTGGTTACTTGGTCGGAAGACTGATTCATTCTTTCACAAGAGTATGTGTTTTAACTGTAGGGTAATTGCACCAATGCTAGTGCAAAAAGAACCCCATGAAAAGAGCATCTCTTTATAGGTATTACTTGAAGGACAAAGAACAAAACTAAAATCTGAAGTGATAAATTACTTCTATAAGCTGACAGATAAGATTTCTGCAAGACTTCCGATATTGAAAAAGACCTGAAGGAAGTCAAAGCAAAATGGAATTTTAACTTCTAAATAAAATGAAAAAAAAAAAGACAAGACATCCTCTATGAGAAAATGATTAGAAAATAAGCTGTAAAAGTGTTTTGAGAATAGATTTAATAGGAGGAAGCTCAGATGAACTAATCTTCTGATTTTTAATGTTAGAACTATCATGCAGGAGTCAATTATTCTACTATAAAGAGAAAATTTAAATAGTTGCAGGCATGATGAGGAAGAATGGACTAATTAATCACTGCAGAGAGGGTAAAAATTTTGTGAAGAACTTATTAAGGAAAGGGAAGCAGAGCTGAAGTCTAACTGTACATTACAGATCAATACTAACTAATCCTGAATTTGCCCTGCTGAGAGAGTAGAGTAGGATACTGTGTATGTGTAAGATGATATTCAGTGTAGGAGCCTGATCCAGAATCTCTTCACCTGTGGAAAAATCAATATGATTATTCTTGACAGAAGTAGTACATGTGTGGTAAATCAGTAAAAGATTCATTCCTGAAGTTGGAGTACCTTTAATCTTTCTCTGAAGATTCAGGCACAGCTGTGGAAGGTGCTATATCTCTGAAAGGACTGGCCTGTTGCTTTTTGCAGTACAGTACTCCCTGGCCACGCTTCCACCAGGAAACACTGTTAATGATTTAAGCATTCCCATGAGGTTACGAATTTCTGACTGGCTCCTTTGAAAAACTGGCTTACTGGATCTTCAGCAATTGGGCAAGGGAGAGGCTTTCTGGAAATATAACGTTAATGCTGAACCACTACAACTCACTAGTTTAAATTAATTTCTTATTTTTCAATAGGGAGTCTATTTTGTGACGAATTTAAATAGAGCTGAGTTTAATTTTTAATACTGAGCAAAGCTGAGAAAGAGGGCCGTTCTTTTTTATCTATTTGTGTTGACTGAGCTTGATGTGAAATCTGGAGGAAATCTTATATGTTCACCGGGGTATTGTTCTTTGAGATAATTAGGGGTCTAATCATGTTTCCATGTGCTCATATTCATCCCTTTCAATTTTATTCAGCCAACAAAAAATATTCCCTCTTTCAGTTCAGTGCCCTGTTTGGAGACGTTTGCAGTTACATTAAATTAAAACAATGGTCTCCTTTTATATTGTTTCATAAGTTGAGACACTGGGTTTAAATTTGAAAAGTTTTATGAAATACAGTTATGAGAATCTTGAACAACAGATGGTGGATGAGCACCGTACATTTTGAAATTTGTTATTCGTCGCACTTGTTCTGTCTGTGCTGTGGGTTCACTCTCTGTACATGACTCACACACAAATATGCATTTACAGATAATGCAGAACAAACTTAAGTTTAGACTTGAATTTTTTTTATTTCCCGGCTGTGTTGTCTAAATGCTTCTAATGAAGCAGTCTGACTTGCCACTCAGTGTATGCCATCCTACTTTGCTGAAAGAAAAATATTTTTCTTAACTGTCATAATGATTTTCTTCTTTATGCTGCAGTTTAAAAAAAAAATCCTAATCACTAGGAATCATTGTGAGCAACCAGGGTGAGAGTAAGGAAAGATTAATTACTTCTCATAAGTTGGTAAGTTTTACAAAGGCATTTCTTAGTGAAGTCAGGAAGTGGGTTAGTTACATGCGTTTGCTCAGTTTTACCGAAGTGTTCTTTGTTCATTATACTTACTTTTGACTGGAAAATAACATTTTTTAAAATAGTTTAAAATGTCTATTGCAGAAACATTCAGATCAAAGCTAAATAAAGGTCTGTAAGCATCTTGTCTCAAAATGAATATTGAGGATTTGGGGATAAGAGAGGGCAGGCAGTGATGCCAAACATGCCCCATTTTGTCTTTGGTGTTGGCACAGGTGATTGTGATGTAGGCTCAAAAACAAGACTTTTGTAAAATTAGGCTTCTTAGAAAGGGTCAAGTCAATTTTATTTTTACGTGAGTGCTCAAGCATTCAACTTGTCTGCTATCATATGTAAAATTATGTCTCTAAAATCACAGTATCTTGTAGCTTTTGGATCTAACAGCTGCTTGAGGCTTGAGTTGAAATCTTGTCAAGTAGTCTCACATGGAAAACTTTCAATTCACTTCCAAAAAGCTCCAGAAGTGTCTCTTATATTATTCCAAATCCTCTGATTGTTTTTGCATTTATTGTTTTGATAGCATATTTGGAATCCTACAGAGAACCTCCTTGTAGACACTTGTTAAATTAACTGTAATGCACATTGCAAAATATTAGTATTTTTGTAAATTAATTCAACACTGAGTAACTACAATGTTTCTGTGTCATTGAAATTAATTCTTAATCAGAATTAAAATTTACTCTCTCTGTATAACCACATAATTATCAAATAATTTCTTTTTCTAGTTTTACATTTCTGTGACTTAAGAGAGTTAAATCATTAAATGCATTGACATCTTGCCTGCATTGAAGCTCTCTTTATCAGGGAGTGTAGAGACAGGATGAGGGATAACGGTTTTAAGCTGAAAAGGCAGATTTAGATTAGATATTAGCAAGAAATTTTTCACTGTGAGGGTGGTGAGGCAGTGGCCCAGGTTGCCCAGAGAAGCTGTGGATGCCCCATCCCTGGAGGGGTTCAAGGCCAGGCTGGATGAGGCTTTGAGCAACCTGGGCTAGTGGAAGGTGTCCCTGTCCATAGCAGAAGAGTTGGAACTAGATGATCTTTAAGGTCCCTTCCAACCCAAACCGTTCTATGTTTCTACGGTCTGTTATCCACTTTGTACTGATGCACATAGTTGCAATAATTCAGAATAGGCAAAGCTCATTACGTGTTTCTAAATCTTGACTAGGTGGAGGGCTAATACTTGCCCATCGTTGTGTAGCGTTGTCCTCTTGGGCCATCTTCATGTTGTAGGAAAAAACACTTTTAAATGTTGTATGTCCTTACTCATGGAAAGATCTGGAGGAGATTCATATGCATCAGGATTCTGGAAGTTGTTACTAGCTATATTGCCAAACATCCTACTAACTTTAAATTTACATTGAAAAAAAATCAAGAAAAAAAAGAATCAGGGTATGTTCCACTTCCCCCCACCCTATAGTTCTTTTCCCCTAAGACCAGCCTTTAATAGCCATTTCATACATCTATTTAAAAGCTGTTTGTTAACTCACTGATTGTTGGCTTTATTCAGAATCTAAATCTTTCCTACGGTGTCAGCTTTGGCATAAAATGAGAACATGCATGCCCTGGATATTTTGACCATTTCTTGTGTTACAATCTATGATAGTCCGTCCCACAGGCTTACTGTGTCCGAAGTGCTGTTCAGTGAGGAGATTTTTTTTTTTTAATTATTATTCTGTATCCCTCTAGTTTCTTAATAACAAATATCCATCTTTAAATTTTGCATGGATTTTTTTTTCTGTATAATTTTGGAGATGTTGACAAACCTTAATAGATGTTGAAAATTAATTCCATGTGATACTTAAAATTTTTCTTTGATGGATTTTTGCCTTTCACATATATTTGCTAATGAGTAGATTACATTGCAATGACAATGTGTCTGTAGCTATAGAATTTTAATGAGAAATCTTATTTCAACTGGAAAATGCAGTTGCCCCCTTTCTTTTTTAAGGACATTACCATTATTAGCAGCAGATTTATACAAGTATACTTATGCATGCAAAATAAAATTGTAATGCAGAGTGGAGTCTGTGGATTTTACACTGTATAAGGACAATGTACTATAGAAGAGGTATATGCATTAATATGTTTGACTGTAGATTAAGTTGATACATATCATGGGAATGGGGAGATGTTTCGTGCTTAAAATGACCGTGCTTGTGCTTTAAATAGAAATCAAACAAACTTGAAAAGAGAAAAATGCATATTTAAGATGTATTAATACAAATAATACTGCTTCCTTGTGTTAAATATTTTTGGGCAATACCTACTATCTCTGTAGTGAATTTTCAGAAGAAGTCTTGAGAAAAACCAGCCAAGGTACCAGCCATGGTTTCTCAGAATTATTTCTACCTTTGGCCGTATATCACTGATGGCAGGGTGAGAGCTGGATGTGAAATGTTGTGTTACAAACTTTTTTGAGGTATCTTTTTTTTTTTTTTTCACTTCCACTGCTCACTGTCAGAAATTTGATATCTTTTACAAGTCTTCTTGGTGGAAATATGCAAAGCAAAAGGAAAAGGCTTAACAGTCATCATAAAAATACTTATCTAGGGTGTGGGAAAATGGGATTGCCATGCCTCCTCTCCCTGATGCGTAGCAGGGATTTGTCCCTGGTGAATGCCTAGCTTTGCTGAGGTGTGTCTTTCTCCTGTTGGACCTGTTCCACTTTGAATATACAATTATATATTCATTAGATCAGAGATAGTGTGCCTGGTGATGAAGGCACTCCTTTGAAATGTAAACCCCAGTGGTACCTGTTCCAGAACAGTAGTTTGGTTCAGGTTTTGCAGCACAGATGAGTTCCTCATCAACGACCTGCTGGTTATTCTGATCTCATTCTCTCTCTTTCTTGTTTTTTAATACTCTTTCTTACCTCAATTTTCTCTCTCATTTTAGAGCACAAATTGCATGCCAGGACTAAGAAACTATTAAATGAAGGTTGATTGCAACTGATAAATGTATGTGAAACATTTTGACTTGCACCAATTTGCATGTTGATGAATTGCAATGCAGAAGTGTCTCTTCCTATAGAGTATGTACAGAGGGTATGTAGCATGCCTAGCTTAATTGAAGATGTTCTAATGAACGTGTTTTAAAAGCCAGGTAAAATGTATGCCACCTATTTTGTACAAAAAAATATCCAGTCATCCAAAAAAGATAAGTTTATCTTTCCTCTTTCTTACAGATCAATATATTTTGCTGATGTTACACATCAGGATTTTAGGGGTGTTATTCATGAGGACTCTAGGATGTCAATAATGTTCAGTGCCCTGCTTCAAAACCTACTACAATTCCTTAGCTCTGAAGGAGGTGTGAGAATTCATTCTCCTTTAGGAGGAGCGTATGGGAATTAAAAAGTCTTGAAATGGCAATAGTTAATATGCATGTTCATGCAAAAAAAAAAGAGAGGGAAGGTTTCGCTGCCAGAGGTACTTACAAAGGTTGAGTTAGTAATAATTTTCCTTTCTACTGAAATCTCTTCCTTCTCTGAATTTATCCAATGCTGTTGAAAAGTAAAGTTGTGTAGGAGGCTATAGTATCAGGAACATACTGCTTATTTTTCTGTGACTATTTTATGAGTAAAATTTCAAATCTATTTGCATTGCTGAAGTATAGACAGAGTCCTTTTCCCTTTCTGAAGGACAATATCTTCCAGGTTTTATTTTGCATTGTTTGTTTACTGTCTGGGGGGTGAATATGAATACATTTCAGGAACACAGGAGAAGCAGACTCATATTCTTTCATGCCACCAATAACAGGAATTTCTGCTTTATTTCTGAGAGCTGCTGCTCCTAAAACTGAATCAATAAAAAAAGGTCTTTAGCGACAGAAAAACTATTGCTAATACTAAGAAAACTAGATCTGAAATGTTAGGAATTCATATAAAAGACTGGATTTTCAAAAGCATTTACTTGTAGCCTGGCTGTTTCTTTTGAACTAGGTGGTAATTCTTCAGACATCAATAGAAGTAGTTTGATTCTTCTGAAAATCCCACTCATCAAAGTTATTACTAAAATAGGTTTATCTGTGTGTGACGCAGAGGCATCTCAGGCTGTGATCTTTCAATAGAGAGTCTGAGAACACCTGAAAATGTCTTTGTTGGCTTTTGCTTTTCTTCTTAAATAGAGTACATTTGTCAACTTCCAGTCTGACTTCCATTCGTCCGGTAGGAATATTGGCTTAGACTGTGTCCCACCCCGTCTTCTTACCACCTCCAAAAAGGCAAAAGTGGCATCTGTACAGCTGGGGAGGAAAGGACTTTCTTTTCCCACGAATCACAAGACCATTGTTCTCTGCCAATGAATCACTGACAACCACCTTTAAAATAATGTCACTAAACTTGAAAATTGCTATTAACTTATCCTAGAGACTTTTGATATAATTCAGTATGATTCATTACCATGACACATATCTGAAGTAGGACATGGGAACTTAGAATTCTTTGGAATTTTCAACAAAAAATAGCATCCGATATCTTATATTATGATATGAATATCGTTGGGAACAGTAGTCTAGTTCTGTTGCCCAGTGTTCTGTGTATTTATTTACATATGTGCATACGGTATTCAGCACGTTTTACAAGTGTTGATGTGAGTAAAGGACCAATGAATCTTATCTCAACTGATTTCTAGAAGGGCAAGAAAGTATTGCCTAGGGAATGTTTTTAGCCAAGTTTGGCAAACAGATACCCAGTTAAATATTTGTCTCCCTTTTTTTCATTCCAGAAGGACACCCTGTAAAATGGATTTTTCTAATGTAAAGGAACTGTGCATTTCTCCTGTGCCAAAATTAATTTGTCTAGTTTCAAAGAACTGTGTGAAAGTTATTCAAGGTACAGTTTTAGCCGCAAGTTTCACCTGACTTTCATAGAGACCATGACAAGAAAGCCTTTGCACTTAAGAATATACAGGTGCACATTTTGGAAATGGAATTTTTGTAGGGATGTATCCATGCAAAATGTTTAAATATCATGTGATGGTTAAGACAAAATTTTGAAGGGAATTTTTTAGTGGCTGAACAATTCCTAGGCTGGCAGTAGATTTTGAAAACTTGTTTTTTATTTGTGACACTGATATTTCACAGAAGCAGAGAATAATTCAGTTTGGAAGAAATTTGTGGAGGTCATCTAGTCCAAGTTCCTGCTCAGAGACAAACAGCTTTGAAGCTATGTCAGATTGCTCGGGGTCATAGCCAGTCAGGTTTACTCAGAATGAGAAACAAAATGGACAATGAAATGAAATGTTACAATAACATAGGGTCAGCACAAAGTTGGAAAAAATGATGAGATTTAGATGTGTGCCTGTGAAAAACAAAGAATGAATTGCATTTTATGTTATTTGTCCTTCTTTGTATTTCTTCTCAGTGAAATCCGTAGTTGAGCATCATGGGGCCTGAGAGAAAAGTCTTAGGGGTTATTCAAAATAAGACTGTTTCAAAAGCCTGCTTTAATGTGTATTAACAGAGAAGGTAATGCTAAGCTCTGCTTAGCCACTTGAGTAATACAATGATAGCAAGGTAAATGATGCAATAGCAAGAATACTCAGTCATTTGCCTTTAGGATTTGTGCCTGAACTTGAAAACCTTAAGGGACTTCTAGTTCATTAATAGTTTAGCTTTTTCTTTCAGATTACATGCCCCGAAGATCATGATTTTGAATAAGGAGGCAAATTAAGAATTTTACTCATGCATCTACTTTGATGCAGGATTGAATGAGTTAGAAAGAAAATATTATCAGAATCTTATAATGGATAGAAACATTCCAGAATTTTAATCTAAATTATAGCCATATATGCATTTCAGTAAAGAAATATAACCCTAGAAATTGTTGGGTTATCATGTTAAAAATATGCTAAGAAAGTAAATCACAAGATGAAAACAACTAAATGTACTAATTTCATATCTGTGCATATGACAGTCAAATGGAAAAGAACAATAGCTTAGACAATAGCTTAGAACTTGGGCTTTTTTCAACACCATTAATACTCAAGGAGTCTCAAATTCCCCTAAGTGCTTTACAAAGCAATGCTATAGTGATCAAGTGATCTGTCCAGATAAACCCATTTAGCCACACACCAGTTTTTCAAGACAAAGACTTAAACTCCTGATTTAACCAAGGAGTTTCCACATAGTCTCAAGACAACTATCGGGGCTTTCATTATTATCAGCAGAAATGGGTGAGACTTGTCGTTCTATAGAGAGGAACTGAAGTCATCAGTAGGAGTTTTCTTCTTTCCGTTTAATTGCTAGCACTGTGTGGTGAAACCCTGTTGGTTTCCATAGCTTCAGTAAAATCAGGTTTCTGTTCCCTAAGTCTTTGTACAGAATGTGACTGTCTCCTTCTGTCATAGAGTTACATTTAAACGTGTCTTAATTTCCTCCATTTTCAAAGATAATTGCATTGTGAAAGCTTCAATGACGATCATGTCAAAGTTTTAAAAGTAGCCTGTCTCTTGAATAATCTTTCAATTCCTGTTAGTGTTGTATTCTTACTCCTATTCTTCCCCACCCTCTTATGTCTAGTTACTATTATCACTTAGTGGATGCTTTCCTTGATCTGATTTTTTCACTTTTGATTGCGTAGTCCTGGGAGTTCAGAAAGCTCTCAGGGTCTGGTTGATGAGAACTCAAGTGCTAACCTGAAGTGACACAAGGAAAGACTTTTTCAAGTGAAGTGAAACCTGTCACTCCCCAGAAACAGCATTTCCCTCCTCCAAAAAAACATGCATCTCTGTTTTGATGAAACATTTTGGATATTTATTGTTCTCCCATGCTACTTTTCAGTTCATCAGACTCTGTTTTCTGCAACATTTGTTTGCTTTCACTGTATGGAGCTAACTAAAAGAGGACATATGTTGCCTAACTTTTCTGTATGAGAGCAGAATAGGCAAGGTCATACTCTCCCATGACACTGGGAAAGGATGTCCCTACAGAGAATACTGAAATAGGACAAGAAACACGTTGAAGAAAAAAGTAGGCATATGTGTTTGCCACAACTCAGAAGCTGTTAATGTGAGCTTAATAGAGACAAAATAGTGAAAACCAAACCCGAAGAGAGTTCTCATCTATCCTTTTGTATCAGTGTATACACAGGCAGAGGACGCACTAGCATTGCTTCCCCTTGGTAGTGGTTTCATTCCCTGTCTAGATTTGCTGGTTTACAGTGTTGTAGTTTTCACATGTATTATGAAAAACCAAATCCACTGGATCTTTTTCAAAATTCTGCTTTTTGGAAGCTGTACTTTATCCGGGCAGTTTTGAGAGAACAGCATCCCTCTACAGACAGCAAGTGAGAGTAAGCATACGAAGAAGTTGTAGTCAAAGCAGTTGTAGTTGTGTGTATTGTGGTTTTGTAATGAACGTGCTGAACCTGATAAGGGGCTTGAAAACAACAAATGGCACCGTGAGAGATGAAAATCTGTACCATATGGAGCATCATATAACTATGGAGTCTCAAAACTGTGACTCTGGGGAGTGTGCCAGCGTACGTGGGAGAAGTGAGAATTTTGTGAATTATGTTACTCTTGAGTAGACTTGAAAGTACAAAAGAGTTCAACAGCACTCTGATAAATATGCAAATATCCTTGTTCTCTGAATGAGACAGAAGTAAGGCTTTGATGTTTAGGCTTTGGAAACTTGAGCTTTGGATAAAACACAGTAGAAGAAAAGTACAGTACAGTATAGCATGAGCCAATACCTGAAAGCATTGCTGGAATGATTGAAGTCTAAAGACAGGATTAAATGTGGCAGGATTAGAAAAGTCTAGCATTAGGGTGGGAGATGGCCAGAGAACTGCTTACTGCATGGCAGGAAACAGTTTGGTTATTTAGCATGTATCACTTTTTCTTCAGAATATAAGAACAATGCTGGTATAAATGCCAGATTGTGAAAGAATTGCAAAGCAGAATCCTGTCTCGTCTTAAAGATTTTAAACCCTTGAGTAGGTGGGTTTAACAAACATCTTCTGTCAAAATCCTGGATTAGATGGAAGTGGCTTACGTATCATAAAATCACCTGTTCATTTCAGTAGGATGAAGCATTAAGTTGTTAAATTGTTGTTTGCAGTGTGGCTGTGTGCTATTGAAGTGGGGCATTGTTGAGTGACGGGTAAAACACCCCCACTATGTATGTGTCATTGAACTAAGCATGGCTGAGTGAAAGGTAGAAAAAAATCCTTCAAAATCCGATCACTTCGTGGAGAAACATGTTATTGAATAAAGCCTGCAGAAGTGCTTCGCACCCACTGGTCTTTCCGGCAACCTCAGATGATCATCCTCCCCTTGGGCTTGGTATAGCTAGAGTGTTCCCTTCCATATCACTGTTTTAGGTGCCAAACCAAGTAAACTTCTCTGCTTTAGCACAGAGAAAAGAGACAGCCTATGAAGGTCTATTTCAGAGCAGCAGCAAATCCTGGCCTGTATCTAATCCTCCCGTGACTGTCAATTAGGTCAGAGTTTTCAATCACTTGTTTAATTTGTAGACTGTTACTTGATTCACTCTATTTGCCTCACAGTTCCTAGCGAGTTTTATTTTCCTCTATCTCTTTCCAAAAAAAAATTAACTCCCTGCAATTTTCTAAGCTTGACTCATTCTCAGCTTTCACTTTCTCATGTTGTTGGGAGAAACCCAGTATCATAGAACAAGGGTGAATGTGGTTTATGGAAGGAGTTGGTTTGGTGGGTTGTTTTTCTCTCTCATGGGAGGAGGTGTTAGGTTTTTTCATCTGAAATGGAAGTATCCTGAGGGAAGAGCCCTAAGGGGAGTCAAAGCTGGTCGCAGCCTTAGCCAGGGCTCAGGCACTCTGTTCACAGTTCAAGTAAAGAAAGTGTTTTCCCATCATCTAAAATAAACTGAACAGTAGTTGACTAATTAATATTTCCTTAACGGCAACTTTTAGTTACAGGAAGGTGCTGCATTAGAAGACTTGAAAAGCAAAACCAAGTAAATCTATAACAAAATAGCATAATTCCTAAGGCAACACCACCATCAGAAAAGAGTGCATTCCTTACACAGAGTGAAGAAGTGCCCCGCCTGTACCAACCAAAGCTGAAAAGCTTCAGGATTTTGATGCAATTCTGAAGCTCTGTCAAATGCATACCAAGTCTACACTGACTTCAGAGGATACAACTTACCTTTGTATTAAAATATTTTGAAATCTTGTACAAAGAGAAAACCAGAATTCCTTAGATTAAAGAAAGGTGAGGATTTACTGCACCTACAGACCATTAGTGCTTTTAAAAAGCTGAAGGATCATTCCCATTGGAAAATTCAACAGACAACTTTTTAAGGGTTATCAAGTAACAAAGTTGATAGGGTCTTTTAAAGTTGTAATAAGGGAGACATTACAAAAAAAAAAAAAGCATGTATTTAGGAATGAGTCAGCTATCATTTTGTGAGCTTTCTCTTGACTAAACTTGCTGTGACAAACCCTCCAAATTTAGGCAGCAATTCATGTTTTAAAAACATCTGTAAAAGATGTGTGAGAGAAAAGCATTCCACAAATTTGTCTGCGAACACCGGAGGTAGGAAGCCTACAGGAAAAAAACAAAACGTCTTGAGATGAAAGGGTAAGCACACTATTAAAAATCATGAACACAGGCAGTGATTTCTGTTTGTGTTTTCTTTAATAAATAAAATTTCACTTCTTATGAACACGTGGTTTGGCAAGAGAAGTTTTTCTTTAAAGTCTCAAAATTTTCTAGGAGAACAAAAGAAGAATTATTACAAGATTACAAATCACAGATTCAGTTATTTGTTTTCTAATTAATGATTTTTTTCCTTATCACTTTTGCTCAAAATTTGCAGCACTTTGCAAATGTATAATACTACTGCCCTTTCCCTTTCTCCTCTCTTCCCCAAGCGATAGAACTTTCCACAAGCAGCAACAAGTGTGAGCTCACAAAGGCAGCCAGGGTCGAGAATTTTGATTCTCTTTTACGTGGTCTCATGAATGGACTTGAATGCTTCATCCACAAACACTTACACTGTGTCAACTCTCAGCTTCTCCTGTACTTACTGATGAGCAGCATTTCTTAGGCTTAAAGGACAAGTGATCATTCATCTCTGTTGTACTGTGTTTGGATTTAGGTTTTCTGTGAAGCAGGAAAACAATCTTATATGATGGAAATTGCTGTCCTTACTTGGGCAAAGCCCTTGAACACTGTGGGAAGCACTGTAGGCTTCACTTGTGTCAATTCTATTATTTAAGCATTACTATTTATTTACTATTTGCATAGTTCAGCACATTATGGCTTTATTAACATTAACTTCACAGCTGAGCAAAATGGCTCCCTTAAACGTGTAAGTAAAAGAAAAAAATAAACACAAAGATAATTTTAGTAACAGAGGCTGTGGGAGTACGTGGTGTCACCTGAAACATCTTTCAGCCTCTAGAAACTGTTCTGTTATACAGTTCCTCCTTCTCTCTTGGATTTTTTGCTGACTGATGGACTCTCTGAAGCAGGCTGCCTGGTACCCTGCAGTGACAGGGTGAGGTTGCAGCAACGGTTAAGTGAATTCTGTGCAGTTCATGTCTATTATTTTTCTAGCTTAAATGCCAGAGAGCTTCAAAATCATGTCACTTGAGAAGATTATCAGAAATTCTTTTAGGAACACTGCAGAAATTTAGTCATTTAAAAAGAGTCTGTGTGAAGCTGGTGTCAAACACTGAGTTCTGCTGTCACCTCATTGATTAGAAGTTTTTTAAAGACATCAAAATGGAAAACAACTCCTATGTGATTGTGGTATGCCAATCTAGTATCGTAAAATACAAATCACTTGGCCCTTGTACAGGGAAGAATTCAGCATGCTCTTGATGTGCGTTTCTGATCCCATTTTTACTTCTTGGACTTACATTCTTCTGTGATTTTGTTAAAGCCTGAGTGGCTTTAAATCATTTGCAATCAAACGCTAAGGCAAAATGGTCTTGAGCAGAAAAAAGAAAAAAAAAAGAGAGACAATAAGGAGGAAAACGTTTGTAGAAGTGTATGGAAGGCTATCACATCCATGGAGAGCTGTAATGTCACAGGAAAATAACTTCAGAAGTTCTCAGTGTCAACTTAACTCTGTTTCCATGGAAGTCAGCGTGGAGCACTTCTGAGGGTTACTCTGACAAAGTGAAATGCTGCAACCGATGAAGATGCAGCCTGTTTATGGTGGTGTGTAAAATGAGGAGAGTGCAAGGTGGAAGGTTACGTAAGAAGAAGGATGGGTCTCATGGCCTTCTGGCTGCCCACAACTGTTACTTGCTGGGGATTCTTACTTTATTTTTGTGATCTTTTATGTTGGCAGTATAACAAGTCTTGAGGGAAGAGATTCAAACTGGTCAGAACTTGGAAGTTTTATTTTCTTTCCCTGGCATGTGAAACATCCATCATCTTATTCAGACCCTAAGTGTTGTGTTCCAGTGTTGGCAGAAGGTATAACACCACTCATCTGAAGCAAAACGTGTTTCTGTTGGAGGCTGGCTGCCCCTCCAGGGCCAGAAGAATTATGGCCAGGCTCCTACCCTGCTCAGGCTGAGCTATAAAGAACTCAGGTGACTGTTTCGGAGATGCAAAGCCCCCTCTGAGAAAGCCATAAAGGAGGCAGGATTGTACAGTAAACCTTAAGAAGAAGTAGTGACCTTCCCTTCTGAGGAGAAGAGAAAGGGCTGTGCTGGGAGAAATTATTTTGATTTGGTAGTTTGACCTAAGTTTCTGTGTTTGAAAAGTAAAGCTGAGCAGAGAGAAAAATGTGAGCTCCCAGAGAAGCATGAGATATCCAGCATGGATAGCAGGAAACTGAGGCAATGGGTTTTCGAGCCAAACTGGGCACGTTGTACTATGCTAAGCCTTTGTGTCAGGGTGTGTGCCTGACTGAGGCCTTGCAATAAAAGACAGGGAAGCTAGTAAGAACCTAAACTAACAATTAAAAAATAATCATGCATCTATTGCTGAGTAATTTTATGCAAATCTTCCCTGTATAGTCAGAAGCTAGTTATATGAGGTTTTTATAGTAGTAGCAATTCAGAACTTGGACAAAGGGATGACACTAATTTAGGTCAACAAATAATTTGGCTAATAAATATTGAACATAAAATGATTTGGATCTGGACCCTTATATATTTCGATATGGGAATAATGATGTTTGAGCAATACCATTGAAGTTAGTAGGTCTGTGACTTGTTCCGAGTTTTTTGTCCCCTACATATGTTTTGGGATTTTTGGTTAAGTCTCTTTTGCTGAAGAATACTGAAACAAAGCAGACAAGCATATTTAGGCTTCAATACGAATCTCAAATACAACGTATCATAGAATGGCCTGGGTTGAAAAGGACCTTAAAGGTCATCTAGTTTCAACCCCCCTGCTGTGGGCAGGGTTGCCAACCACTAGAGCAGGCTGCCCAGGGCCCCATCCAGCCTGGCCTTGAACACCTCCAGGGATGGGGCATCCACAGCTTCTCTGGGCAATCTGGGCCACTGCCTCACCACCCGCACAGTGAAAAATTTCCGCCTAATATCCAACCTAAATCTCCCCTCCCTCAGTTTAAAACCATTCCCCCTCATCCTGTCATTATCAACCCCTGTAAACAGTCGCTCCCCCTCCTGTTTATAGGCTCCCTTCAAGCACTGGAAGGCCGCAATGAGGTCTCCCCGGAGCCTTCTCTTCTCCAAGCTCAACAAGCCCAGTTCCCTCAACCTTTCTTCACAGGAGAAGTGCTTCAGCCCTCTGATCATCTTTGCGGCCCTCCTATGGAATGGAATATCCCAAAGGAGGAAGACTTCTGTTGCTTTACACCTCTTCTCCTTCATATCAGCTGCTATTAGTTCTAATTAAACATTTATCTGCATTGTCACCAGGACTCTGAGCTCATTGTTAACTTGCTTTGTAAGCATCCAGGAGAAGTGAGGCTTGGAATAAAAAGAGGGCAGTGAATTAACTGGAAAGATATTTATGGGGAACCACTCCCAAACATAAGAATCAGCATGAGAGAAAGCATGAATGTTCCACCTTGGAAACCGCAGTGGCTAAGTGATGGTTCAGAGGTTGTTTTGGGCTGAGGGAAGGCAGATATTTGCGTTGGTTAATATGAAATGACAGGGAGACAGGGATATGCCAAGAAAAGCTGTGAATATAATCAACACACTCTTTTTTTTGAGTATAGGGACAAAAAAGGGGTTGCAAAAAGGGTGGGGAGGTAACCCCTGCAGAAAGGTTCAGTAGGTGTTTTGCTAGCAGGCAGCACTTAATTGGAACTTGGAGTTACAGCTCGTCAACTGTGGTGAGTTTTTAATGTAACCATATGCTGATAAACCTGCACATTAGTAAGACGAGGCACAGCATGAGGGGAGAGGAGGGATCTGTACATCAGTATTGCTGCTCAGAGCTGAAATCCAGTAGCTTTTAACCAAAATGTTACTATGACATTATTTTTCAACCCAAGTCCAGTTATCCATGAGTGACGGTAGCCAAGCTTTTAGCTGTGTTGGCCATAAACTGAAATGCAAAGACAGCAGATTTTTTCCATGTAGCCAATGCAGACCCTTCAAGAACCACCGTGAAAACCAAATGTCTAATTGCACTTAGTTTTTGCAGCAGTTTCTGGTGCAGGAAAGCCTTGCAGGGATACACCTAGCTGCTGAGGCAGCTCGTGTGTGACAGCTTGTAGATCCTGTTGATCAAGTCAAGGGCTGCAGCCAGAATAATTGCTTGAAATTTTCTGGATTCAGAAGTGCCAGTGAGGAGTGCTGCCCTGTTCTTTTCAAAGGTTATTCCTAAGGGGTAGAATCGAAACAGTCTCACAGTATAACAGATGCACATTTATGGAGAAATGTCAAGGGCCAGCACTGATTCTCCTGAGAAGTCTGTAGAAGTTTTACCACATCACTGCTTACAGTCAGCACTGCTATATTTTTCAGGTCTAAAAAGTTAACGGGAAAGACTATAGTAGGAGGAAAAGAGTGCAGGGAAAGTGTGAAACCCTTTGAGAAATTATTGGCTGATAAGAAATCTAATTAACTTTATGTGAACAACTGTAACAGCTATGCACACCCCACGTAACAGACAAGCTTTAATAGTTTTTAAAGGTCTTCAGGCAAGCTTTTTTATTATGATATAGCTGTGTTCCCTAACCAACTAAAAATTATGTCCAGATTTCTCCTTGCTACCCTGTTCTTCCTCTTTCCCTATCAAGAGTAGGTTTTGGGTATTTGGAAATCCACCTCTATTTAGAAACACAGATTATTGCATATTTTTTAAATCTCTTTGGAGTGAAAAATAAAACCGAGAATGTTATTTAAATATTTTAGAGGGTTGTTTTTCTTAAAAAAAACCAATGGTTACTTACTCAAACTTTCTAGACATTTGTCCTTGGTTTTAGTAGCATTTTAAAGCTTTTGTTCCAGGCTCCCTGAAGTGTGTGTAAGTACACATTTTTTTCATTCTATTGTGTTGGAAGATTAGCTTCAATAATAATATGCTATATAACAAAAACTTACAGAAAAATATTCTTAAAGTATTTTTAGAGTGCATGTTGGGGTAGAGCTCACTGTATAAGTAGGCATGTGTTAAAATATTGGGAAAAATAACCTGAATCTGAGATGATCCTAATGATGAAAGGGAGATTAAATCAAAGATTTGTAACGCTGGCCTGGAGATGTTTATTAACTCTACAGAAAATATATACAGAGTGTTTCAGTATTAGAATGGTTTTTTGTATTATAGCTAGCTGAGAAGCATTAAGATATGTGTAGTCCTAAATCCTTCTCCTTGGATTATAAATTAGTTTTGTATTGAAAATTTATTCACAATTATATGCTGATAGCAGAGCTGCAGATTGCATATACATCTCTAGAGTAATGAAAACTGCATCGTTTGTGAGTGTAGAATGCTGATAACAGAACTGAGAATGTGACATGCTGCAGGCAGGCAACGTGCAGGCTTTTGCACACAAACTGCTTTGCATGCCTGACCTCCTAATTGATGTACAGTTCAGAAATACAGAAAGGAGAATTGATTTACATTAAAAAATGAAAAAAGTAGAGAGGTGTCAATTTTATTAGTAACTCTTCTCACTAGGACTGAACTGGATACCTGTCTGCGAGCAGAAGTGAAGGAAATAAACTCCCAATAATCTGAGAAGTAGAATGAAATAAGAGAAAAGTCTTTTTAGTGCCCTGAACATATTTCATCTGCAGCAGTATGCATATTCTGCACTATCAATAGTGTTTCATCAGAGCAATCAGCCTAAATACCTAATTCTAAAAATACTTTGTGATGAGAGAGACTTAAAGGATCAAGTATTGCGTTGAATTTATTCAAAAGAATGTCTCTGATAAACGTTGGTTTATACAGAAAAGCACAATAACTAATATATACTTCCAAAAAAGGGTTAGAATTGTGGGTTTGAATTGTATGTGAAAAACAGAGACTTAAATTGGAAGTGTTTGTATGTCTATTTATCCTTCATGATATTCTCACAAATAATAGAAGCAATAAGTAGGATTATTGAGTAAACCCTCATAATGTGTCTTTCAAATATTTTATTCTAGCAAATCAGTGAGATGAAAGAAGTAGTCTTGTTTTGTGGATTTGGTTTATTTTTTAGAGCATGTGAATATGAACAATGATCACTCTTCAACAGAAAATGGTGTACTAAAATACTTCATAGCTAAATGTTCACTGTTTCTGTTTGTAAATGATGGGTTTTTAGCCTCTAGCTCAAATTGACATGGAAAAATTCATATTGGAGTTCAGATGCTAATTTATGTGACTGCTTTTGAAAACAATTAAATTTAGGTCAAATCTTGTTTCTGTAGGAGCATCCATTAACTCTGCCATTAGTTCTGGGAAATCTTTGTGTTTGCACACAGCCTCTGCTCTTTAACTGACAGTTCATTTTTTCTGAGGCACCTGCCTTCAAATATGGAGTTGACAAATAACATGCTTTCTTTAAGAAGAAAGGATACTTCACTTGTGCACTGCAAATATATTCTCTAGAAATTTATCATTTGGTGGTGCATTTACTTTTTTTTATTTTTGCAGGGGAATTCTGGCCTGGGTTTCAGTATTGCTGGAGGAACAGATAACCCACACATTGGGGATGATCCTGGGATATTCATTACTAAGATTATACCAGGAGGAGCTGCAGCAGAGGATGGAAGACTCAGGTAAATCTGACTCATTATGTACGTTTGGAAACAAAATGCATCATTATATTCTTCTGTAGAAGTCAAATTGAACTGGGTGTTTGATGGGGTCAGGGGAAGTAAATGACATGACTAGAGAGACTCTTTCTGCTAAAGCAGCTGAATAAGGTTATTTAAGTCCTGTATAAAGGACATTTGCTGGTCATTTCATTTAGTACAAAATGGGGACAGGAGGAAGAAACAGACATATTCACATGAAAGTCTTCTCTGCTTGGTATTTGTATGTTCATGGCTGTAGAGCAATGCATCAGTGCATTAAGGCTACCAAGACTCCCCAAACTACAGAGGCATTGCTAAATAGTCATAGCTATTTGCTTACCACTGTTTCCAAACATTTCTTTGCTCTGTGAGGATGTGATGGCTATACTCTGTATTCTGAGTCATCTCCAGGGTAGTCTCTTTCTGTAGCTCCTGAGATGGAAACACAGGTCGGTTGTTGTGGTTCTCAAATACATGGTAGCACAACTCCTAAACAAGAAGAGCCACAGAAATGCTTGTGCTTCCCTTTCCTTATGGACTGAATGCAGAAAGGCTTCTGTCTGTCACAGAGACTGCCACCCATCTGTCAATCGCAAAGCCTGGTGCTGCTCCAAAAAGGCAATTTGGCTTGAAAGACTTGGAATAAAATTCTGAAGCTTTCATGATCATTGGAATCTAAGATCTGGGACCCGTTGACGAAAATGGATGGTCTAAAATTCATGAAATGTGACCAGATGGTAACAATAATTTTTTTGCCAAAGTCTTTTCCTTTAATTCAAAGTTAAAAGTAGGGGACCAAGTTTTAGAGCAAGTTTTGGATATTCCTTATACTAGGTTAGTAATTTGATTTTGGAAATTATTCTTATTTTTGTTGTGATGGTGATGGAGAGTCGTGATGGTTGGCAGTGCCTGAAGAATTTACGGTCCAAATAAGATTGTAGACAAAAGGAATAGGAATAATCTCACATAACTTTATGACTAATATCCAGCAATCTACCCCTGAGGTAGTCATCTTAGAGTCTCCTAATAGTCAGTGAAGAAAAATCTAAGCATTTCTACATTGCCGTTCATCTCATCCTAAAGTCAATGTCTAAAACAGAAGAATCACATCTTAAAAGCAACGATATTTCACTGGTGACTCAAATGAAAAGGAATCTCTTCAACTAGTTCAGCTTTAATGATCTATATTGTAAAGTTTGCATTGGGCCAGATGAGCTTCATGCAAAACAGAGCATGAGGAAGCACCAGTATTTGGAAACCATGCTATCCAATTTGACATGATGAACAGCATAAGGGAGTCCTAAACCTGCATCTGCCTTTCTACAAATAAGGAAGAATCCCTTGCAAAAAATATTTTAAGTAGAGTTTTTAATTACTTTTGAAAGCCTTTCTAATTTAAGCCAGTAAAAAGGCAGAAGCCATTGCAGTATTTTGTCGTGCTATCTTTGTATGAAATAAAATATTTCATAACTCATTGCTGTACTAATTAACTACTGTAAATTTAACTCATGATTATTTAGCAATTACTGTGTTGTAAAGGTCTTATGAAGACCTTCTAAACCTGCAAAAGCACACTAATACAATTCATAAAGCCATATTAAGATTAGACCTGGCAAATTTTGTGTTTTGTAATAGGAGTTTAATAGTACAACTATAGTTATCTTGTTTCTGAGACTTAGATAATATTCTTAAAGTGTTTGCTAGCACATTTTGAAGTAAAATGTTATAATTGATAAGCATATATTTGGCATGATCATTTTTCCTATTCTCATTTGTAAACATGGTTTACACTAAACTCCTCTCTTGTTAATAATGAATATCTGGATACAATTGATTCACACTGGATCTGCAGAATATTTTCACTCCAAAGAAAACTGCAAGCAGCTCAAAAAATGTCTCTGAAATTGCCATTAGGGAAATGGATTGACTTAATTCTATAGGGTTTAAGCTAAATAATAGGTATGTCTCAATTTTTTAGCTGAATATCAGATGGTATGAATTATTATACAGAGTATCTGGAGTTTGGTATGCTCCTCAATGCTTAAAGGCTTTTGTTTTCTGCCTCAGTTTCTCACAAGCTCTTCTAAAACTCTGTCGTACGTGAGAATTTGCACTGACCCGTCTTTGCCACTCTTACAGTCAAAACAAGCTGCATACTTACTGACGCTTTAATGTAATGTTACAGAATGCTATCTAGATGTTTTAGACCATCAGTTGTTTTTTCAGTATTTTACCTCTAAACGGCAGAAGTAATTCAAAAAGTCTCACCATGATTTCCAAGAAAATATTCTGTCTGGAATTGCATATAAACAAGTTTGTAGGTTTTGATGGTGAGACTTTGTTTTGTTTCACAACTTTTTTTCACAGGGGAAGATTTCTCCTTTCCTTGCTTTATCTGGTAAACGGGTTTCCCTCTGCTACATCGCTAGCAAAGACATAATCCTGTCATGTTTTAGGAACACCTGAAAATATATGCCTTGGTAGTCATTACTGATATATCACTGAAGAGAAGAGCTATCCTGGGGCAGTTTCCACTGAATTACATGGTAATTAATTTTACATAACAGTTTATCAGCTAAGGCCACTCTATAGGAACAAAAGCTCAACAACATGCAGTAACATCTGCCAAGAATAGCAATAACCTGAGAATAGGAGA
>WKFP01014837.1:789250-865664 GCA_011057875.1 Pterocles orientalis | reverse complement strand
TGCTGGTCACCAGAGAGAGATCAGCACCTTCCCTCCTGCTGCTCCCCTTGAGGAAGTAATAACTACTATGTTTACATACTGCTCTCCCTGAAATGCACTGACTTCTAGAACTAGTATAAGAAACCATACGCTGTACAATGCAGATTTTAGAAGACATTTTGGGTAAGTACACTAACTCCTAATCTTGCAAAACACAAAAGGTTGTGGAATCTTTTATGATGTCTATATAATATATAGAAAATAATTTCATATATAGTAAATAGTATATAGTAAATAATTTCATGGACTAAAAATAATTAATTTTAATTTTGATTACTTTAGCTAAATGTGAATACAATAAACTTAGGACTAACTGAAAATTAGGAGTTTTTTTCTCAATGCTGCATACCATGTTTCTTTGAAGCTTCGAGTTTCAAGTCAGTGACAAGCAGAGAATATAAAATCTCCAGAAGTAGCAGCCGTTCCCACTGAGTTGAAGGAGAATTTCTCTGAAGAGTTTGAACTTTTAAGAATTTTTGGTGCATAAAAACCTCTGCTTCTATCTCACAAATGTCAGTTGTCCATGAGCAGACATCTCCTTTTTGAAAAAGAAGCTCTGAATTTAGACTACTTTTACACTCTGGATGGAAGAGAATTCCAGTAATTTATGGATCAGTGCCTTTTTTTTTTGTTTTGTTTTATTTGAGTTTGTGTCAGAGAAAAAAAAATACAGTGGTTGGCTCAATTGCCTAGATAAAGCAAAAAACTCTCAGCAGTTCCTTGTATTGACACTTATTGATCAGAAGTGAAATTATGGCTTCTAAAAGACAACACACATCTGAAAAATTCATCATACTCTGTGAAAACAAGAGTGATCAGCTTATGGACCTAGAAGAACAGTATAGTGGTTTAACTTAATTGAAAAAAAAAATTAGTGAAAGAATAATGAAAAGCTTTCAATTATGATGAAGTTTAAAATAGAGCAAAGACTCCCAAAATATGAATTTATTTTCAGGAATGAAAGAAAACCTGTTCTGAGTCAAGAATCATTCTTTCTGTTTATAGTTTCTTACAGTCATATTCCAATCTTTTTGGTGGAGGTATTTTTCTCAAAATTCTGTCTACAGGAATGACTGGGTTGTATGAGTTCCTTATCTATTACTATCAGAAAATATGCTTTTCCTTGCTGTGGAGGCAAGTTTGCAAATGTGAATTTTAAAAGGTCTTGGGATCTAAAAAACAAATAAAATAGTCTTGGCTAGAACAAGGTTTTGAATCTGATGTGCTAAAGCAATCTCTTGGTCATAGGAATCTTACTGAACCTGTGATTCAAAAATCAGTTACTGTATCTGTGACTGAATATGAACGAGTTTATTCGCAGGAATGTGAGATAGATTGGGATGGCTTTGAGCTTGAATTTCAAGGGTTAATGTTGTACCAAAAGTTATTTTGGTATTTGAGCCTGAGCTGTACTCAAGAGGAAAGAGGGTTGGTGTGAGGGGTGAGTCAAAGGGAAGAAAGTGGTTGTGCCTGGAGGTACAGTGCCCTGGTAAGCTGCCTGGACCTGTAGTTGTTTCATTCATTCTTTCTTCTAGGAAACTGGTTTCCAGTCTCTTTCCATTTGTGAACCTGGCAATTTTTTTTTCCTTAGGAGTGTGGATATTTGTAAGGAGAAGTTAAACATGTTGAGAAAAGTAGATTGAATGTGCGTTATCTTTGGCAGACTAATCAGAAACAGCACTGTACCCCCAGCTGTCTGAATACCATAGGCTAAAAACTGCTAAGGCTCTGCAGTGTTTATCTTTCCTTTGTAAATGTGTCTTTCCTGATATTACTCTAATTACTGATTGTCAGGAGGTTTAGGATTGTGAAACTGCAACATTTTTAAGGCATGCATTGTTGTTTTACCATAACAGTTAGCCCCACTGGATTCCCCCCCCCCCCCAAAGTGATGTGGTGTGGGGAAAGGAAGATAATACACACGCTAATTGGAGGAGACAAGAACTGAAATAACTTGTTCTCAGTCATCTACTAAATCAGGGAGAAACCTTGGAATAGAATAGTGTTCCTTCTCTCGTATTTGTGTGCCTTACAGGCTTCAGTTAAATGCCTACCAGCAAAGGTTTTAAACAAATTAGATTTGTGTTCCATTCAGTTGTCAACTAACCCACTGTGGTGTGTCAAAGGATTATGAATTTAGCAAGGTATATGTAGCAAGAGAGAAACACTGAAGATAAGACCCATTGTCATGCAAATTATGTTAATAAAAATAAAATTAAGAAAAATTAATTTGAATGTAAAGATTGCATTCTGATTAATTTTATTTCTGTGTTTCAGTAAAGATGAGGAAATATAACATTTTCATGCTATTTGTTCAAAGCTTGAAAACTGGAATTAAGAAGCACACTGGTATAACTATTGAGTGCAGTTTACCTGAGAAACTCAAAGGAAAGAAGAAATGGAGGACGGAAACAGAAGCGTGTCCCTGCTTGAGAGCTGGCTCAATAAAGGACCCCCGTCAGCCTTTCCCCCATGGGCTGTGCTGACAGTGTTCTGCCTCTGATGAAAAGTCTGAAACCTGAAATCCTCCAGCAGCAGCAGCAGGCACATGGTTGTTGCCTGTTGGTATCCATTTGTAGCTCTGGACTGCTTAGTAAGAAGTAGTGAATTGGAGTGACAATAGGAAAAAACTAGGGGCTTTTTCAGATTAATTTGAAGAGCTATTCCCAGAAGAGATCATGTTCTTTACGAGTGTGTGATGTGTCTCTAATCCAGCTTGGGCAGCTGGCTTTGTGTCACCATCACCACATATCAAAACAGAAGTGTGTCTGCTTTGTGACTCACTGCCCAAGTCCCTCTTTGTTAAGTTTTGATCTTGTTTTGAGCCTTTCAGTACCAGGTCTGTGTGCAATGGCATAAAGCTTGTTCAGGATGTTATTATAATTATAGTGCTGCCACAAAACACTGATTCATATCTGCACTGTTTACAGGCCTCTGACAATGCTATTAGTTCAGTACATAATTTAGTAGTAAGTTAATAAAGAGACATTCACCCCATTAGGCAAAACAAGCTTGCTTTGCAGACAGTCATAAATTAAATTGTGAATTATTGACTGCTCACCCCGTCCTGGTTTGTGTTAGGAAGTTTGATCTTATTAACTCTGTTTGCCTGCGTGTATCTGTGCGTATCATTTTTTTGAGCTACTGTTGAATAAACCACCGGGGATCTACATGAAAAAAGGCAGGTCAAGAAATCAAAATCTAATTTTCATACATTATTTTGAAAGTAGGAGATGGCTTACTATGCCTCAAGTTTGAAGTTATCAACTTATTTTCATCAGTGGAACAGGTCACCACATATTTGTCTTTTCTGTTGCTTTCACGACTTCACTTTTCTTTAGCTGAATCCTCTTTTTTCCTCATTTTTCCTATGTGAAGTTTGAATTCCTTATTTGGTATTGCAGAGCCCCTGCGGGTGTCTGAATTTGATTATATTTCTGCTTTTCCTATTTTGAAAATAATTCCATAGGCTGTAAAAATTCTCTTATGCAGTGCAGGAGAGGAAAGGGAAATTACATTTTAACAGCTGAATTCTCAGGTAAAGAGAACAGAATTTAATGGGAAGAAAAAGGTAGCTCTCTGGCTTGGAGTATTTGAAACTGGTGAATTTTAGGGGCCTTTTTATACACAGCAATGATGGACACTTTTGTAGAAGTTTTCTTTTGTAACACGAAGGATCAGTTTCTTCCCCCTGTAAGTTTCTGAGCTGTTTTCCTCTAATTTAAACCACTGCTTGCAAATACCACTTAAGCAGTGCAGCATGTTATTACAGATACACGGCGGTTCTATAATGCCCATTGCACTGGGTATTTCATGTGATGGTACTGAACAGGTTAACAGCTCTCTCTCCCAAGAGTTTCTATAGTACCCATCCTGCCTGAAATTATACTCGTCCCAGAGTGCTGCAGCAGCAGAACAGCACCGTGCAGCCAAATCCCAGCGATTATTTCATCAGCATGTTTGCACTGCTACTGCAGTTACGCATTTAAATAGCTCAGTGATAATTTATCTGGAGTAAGAAGCCTTCTGTGGTTACATACCTTAGAAATCATCCACTCTCTATGGAGTCTAGTGTTAGTCAAGGAAAAAATATTTCACATCTTTTCCTATACTCGACAGGTGTAACCCTCTGGGATACTGCTGAATTCTTCATTTCTTTCAATTCCCACCGAACCTGAAAATAAGATTGCAGTTGAATAAGAAATTGACTTAAGCTATCATAAAGAAAATTAAGTTCCTTATAACCAGCAAAGATCTGATTCTAAAACTTTCAAGAAAAATCTTGGTCAGCTTCTTGATTCTGATAGTCAAAACCACTAATACACAGTGAGACAGTCTGTTCATACGCTGTCAAAACTCTTGGCTGTGGATTGAATAAACACTTGGACTTTCAGACTTTAGCCAAACCGTATTTCCTGACAGTACCTCATCACTCTTGCAACATTCCTTCCTCTACTTTTACTGCAGATGTTAGGGCAGGGGTTTTAAATTTATTGCCCCATGGCATGTGATTTTTCATATCAAACTTGCAAGATGTGTACTTTGTTTGGATGCGTTGCTTACATTGTGCCATCCTGCATAGTACTCTGAATCACATCATTACAGAAAGGAAGTTGTTGGTTTTTTCACTTACCTATTTGCATTCTACTCCAAGTTGTAGCTAACTTTATGTTAAGTGTTGTAGCCTAATGATACTGATGCTCTGAAGCTGTTGAAGTTTCTTACTGAACTTGAACTACATGTTTTCTCCTCTTTTTTTTTTTTTTTTTTTTTTTTTTTTTTTTTTTTTTTTTTTTTTTTTTTTTTTTCAATGCTGCACCCTTGTTTGGAATAGCTATTCTCAATGAAACCGAAGCGGAAGGGAGGGTTTGCTACTTGTTAGTGCAAGTGCCGGGGAGGCAGGACTGCTTAGTGTTGCTCTCAACTTGCTATGCCTGATCTGCGGCAACACTTTTCTTCTTTTGTGCTAAACTTTCCCCATTTGTAAAAGGGGTATAGCGATCATTATCTTTGCCTCACGGGGCTTGTTGTGAAGTTTAAACGAGTTCATATTTGCAAAGCACTTTGAGAGCCCCAGATGAAAAGTGCTTGTAAAAATACTGAATCCGGAATTGCCTCCTGGGTTATCTGTTGTAACTGGTTTTCCTGCACAAACCTGAATATGCTTCAAACAGTGCTACTGTCAGCTGGGAGGATTTTAACCACGAGTGAGGAACAACCGAGTAGTTTGGTGTACTTAGGAGACAAAGTGCATCTCAGTCCCAAGGAAGTGCCTCATCCTTCCCCAGGCTGGACTCACCGAGGCTGGGCCAAGGCAGCTGCTCTTCCTCCAGGCTCTGAGCTTCGAAGTCCCTGCGTGGCACTGGAGCCAGCTAAACCAGAGGGCTCGGAGGGTAAGTCAGGGCTGCAAAGCCGTCCCTGCCCTCTACCACACCTACAGAGCCTGACCCGAGGCACCTTCCACTACCTGCAGAGCAGCCCTGAAGCTGGGAGGAGCTTTGCAGCTTCCTGGTGCCTTCATTCATTTCAGACTTTACAGGGTTTTGTTTTTCTTTCCCCTTTCTTTATCCCAACACCTTCCTCTCCCAACACCCCACAGCTACCTACACCTCATTTTTCTCATTCTTTGCCTCTCCGCTGTCTCACTTTGGCCTCTGGCTTTGAAGGGCAGACACGAATACTCGTTCCGTGAACAGAAGTTTTCCTTCTGGCCACCATTAGAGGCTGCTGCCTCCGCCGGCTGCCAGAGCTGCCCAGATCGAGCCAAGCTGCCGACAGAGGCTGGATGCGCTGGGAGTTTCAGTGCTCGGTTGCTGGTAGGAGTAGTTTCAGAAGGAAAGCATCCTACATGGCAGTGGCGGGAGACGAGACGCAGAGAGACTGAGGATAACTGGGGAGTTAGAGAACGGACGGAGGAATGGAAAAATGTGGTAAGAGCAAAGGATACTGAAGCTGAGGATCAAGGTGGATGAGAAATGCCAAGGGAAAAGAAGGGTGGGAGAAGCAACTTAATTTTGGGAGGGGGTTATAAAAAAAGGAAATAGTAGTTCCTATAGATCTTGTGAAAAAGATTAATAAAGAAAATTGGACACAAGCTTGAGATCCCGTTTCAGGGAAGCCTTCTGGAGCATCTGCCAGCCCCAGCGTCCTGCCCACCCTGCTGCCGACCCTCTGCATTCCCCTCCCCTTCCTGCCCTCTCCTGCCGGCACTTAACTGTCTGCTTCCTCTGCTGTCCCCTTGCTGTCACGAGCTTGCAATCAAACACAAACATTTAAATAAAAAAGTGTGGGCTCATCGGGCCTACTGGCTGATCGATTGCTAACTGGGCGTTTGCCCAGTGGCTGCTGACTTTATCTGGTGGAGCTACTGGCCCGAATCACCTCCTGCCAGTGTCTGTTCTGCACTATTTCAGATCTGTTGTTTTTAGTAAAGTTGTAGTTGATTTCCAGTAAGTTAAGGTAGGAATCTCAGGTCTGATAAGTACAAAATGGTCTTTTATGGGTGGAGAAGTGGTTTGATTTGCGTTTCATACTGGTGTGTCTCATCCCCAGCCCAGCCTTGGCATACATTTGTGTATCGCAGTCCCTAACTCTGCTTGAAGGTGATGTGACTTATGCCAGGGGGAGAGGAGTCTATCTTACGCAGGGGGCATTTTAAAAGGAATAATGTGTGAAGTGAAAGATCATAAACTCTGTGCAAAATTACTATAGGTGTGGCTTACCTGGCAAAAGAGAGTTAATTTGCCTTGAGTTATGCTAGCCAAGCAATTACTGAAGGCTTGATGTTACAGAAAATAATTTCATTATAAATGATTTAGAACAGCTTTACCTCCAAAACCATTATATAGCAACAAGATATCATTCTGCTTTCAGGATGTTTGTGATGAACAGAAAAAATAAACGAGAGAGGTCCTCCTGTTATAGATGTACTTAGACTTGACTTTTCCGAAAGTTTATGCTTGAGTCTGTCTGTGTGCAAATTGAATGGGTGTTAGCTGCTCCTCCCTCAACCTCGTATAGCTACACCCTGTGAGAGCAGCTGCCATTACCTAATAACTACTTCCCATTCTCAAAGTGTATGTGAGGAGGTGAGGCTCTTCTGGGAGGCATTAAACCAAGAGGAGTTTTGCTTTGCTCCTCACTCTGCATTGGGTTTGTCTGTGAAGCATCCTTAACCTCTCTGAACTTTATCAGATACAAAAAGAATGGCACTTTTTTTGTAGCGTTGTTGTTGACTCAGCCTTTGATATGTGAGAAATTTTACCTATATGGGTGTTTTTTTTTCCTAAGGTAGGGATGTAGACAATGATATTTGGAGCTGATGTGGAATTTACCACCATTTTTAGCTCCTGCATGTTATTGACCATATTGCATGAGGTCATAATGAGTAAATTTTAAGTAATACTAAGTCAATACCATGCACTGAGTAATCATATAGTTTATGAAAGTTCAGCTTTTGTATAGCTTCAAATAATAATAATAATAATAAGGTCAAGTTATTGATATTGAAATTAGTATTAGTTTTTTAATTTTAGTAACAAATTCCATCCTACAGCTAAGGATTGCCTTGGATTAGCTGCTTATCAAGTTTCTATTGGAATCAATAATCTAAAATATAAATGCTTAGTGCAGTTGTCAGTAGTAAATTTTTTAAGGTTTTCAATATATGTGGCAATTTACTGAAATTATACAATTCCTTAATTTGATTTGTAATTGTTTAAATAAGCTATTTTTTAAGTCTCCCTTGCCCTATGAGAATTTGCAACAGAGTGCTGGCTGTGTCACGGCTTAAAAATTTCCTGTCTACAAATTTCAGGTCTAAAAAGACTTCAGACTACTATGCTAAAGCTGAGCAAACATTGTATGATACAAAATGAGGTCCAAATTACTTTCAGTGGCAAGGAGAAAACAGTAAATCAGAGCTTCCTTCATTCATAAATGTAGTGGCAAAATCACCTTTCAGCTCACCTTTAGAGGGAAACCTGTGTTCACCGTCCTTCTCTCTCTGGGAACACGAGCTCACATCTTCCAGAGGAGTAATCAGACCATTAAACTGGAGGGGCTATGAAATCAATGTATTTTATTCTTTCCTTCCAAAGTTGTTTCACTTCCTCAAAGACAACTGAATATTGAGTTGGAGCAACCTTGCAGTGAGCACGCTGGTTCGAGAGTCAGGTAGGGGTTGTGGACCAGAGTCCCCTCTCTGTGCGTGTCCTGAGCACTACTCAGGGGTGATCTTATGTATACCTGCATTAGTTTCTATTGTTGTCACAATTTCTCTAATATATTTAAAGATTTCATGGAGCCATTTCATAACAAGAGGCAGATTTTTTTCATAATCTTATGATTGAGGATGCTTTCCTGAATAATGGGAGATTTTGACTGCAGTTTAAGAAGATCATTACATGATAGAAAGTGGAACAGCTTCAGTGATGGAAACAGAAGCAGTTAAAGTGTTTTTCTAGGAGGTGATATTGGATAATAAGACAGCAGGTTGTTGTTTTGATTTTTATTTCCCTGACTGTCTTGCCTTTTACTTTATTTCAGTCAATTTTATTTTAATTCAAAGCAATATTAGAATGAAATTTATTTTTTACTTAACTGGAAAATTTATTCAGCATAAAACAATGTCATTTTTGTGAAGAAAAAGCATAATAAAAACAACTTTGACCTGAACTGCATTTTTTTCCAGAGTTCAGTTATAAATCTGTAGGTGTTACAGCCGAGAGGCATTCAGATAAATAGAAAGATGGGTGGTGGTGTTTCCATCTCTGAAATTAAATTAGTGTTACTAGTAGTTCAGCTATATGCCTTTGGCTTGAAGAGTGTATCTAGCAGGGCCTTTCTTATGACGAAAAATCAGTTACAGGAGCTGAGAGATTACATCCTGTTTCCTAACTACAGGAGAGAAACAGAATTACCAGGGAGCAATGTTTGCTATCTCATCTAACGAAAGGACTTGGGGACATCAAATGAAACAAATAAGCAGCAGGTTGAAATATCCGTAAGGAGTTGTTTATTTAACTGGTAGCAAAGCAGTGGGATTCATTTTCAGAGACCACTGTGGATGTGAGAAGTTTATGTGGGTTTTGACAGCAGTTAAACAAATTTGTGGAAGAAGAATCTGTCTAGGGTTATTAAATGGAAAAAAAAAAAAAAGTATCCCTGACTCGGGGAAGTCCAGAGTTGTCAGCGGCTGAAAATGTGTTCTGGGTAAATACTGTGTTAATGCTTTTCCTTTACCATCTGACAAAGACCACTGTTGGAAAGAAACAATTAGAGGGACGCCTGGTCTGGATTACGGCTTCATATAGCTTTTATCTTCTCTGCGAATGAACACCTTATTCCATGTGTTTTATCCCAGGTCATCCCTACAGTGTGACCATTCAGGCAATAGGGGCAGCAGTGTTCCCCTAGGGAAAGCACTTGATTTCGGGGTGGTCCTCGGTAGGGATGCGGTCGACAAGGTTCTTATGGGTGGCTGTGGTGCCAGCCCCTTGATGGTCATCTTGCCGTGCTGGCTGGTTGTGTGTGTCTGCGGCAGTGCTCTGACCAGGGGCCGAGGTCAATACTTTTAATCTATGGGAGAGGTCTTTGGACTACAGGGTTGTGACTGTTCTTTTTTCTATTTTTATTCCTGTTGGTAGCCATTAGTGGGCCCCCTCTTGAAATCAATTGCTGCATGGCAGGTTGTGCAGGGACTCAAGCTAGCGCTAAACAAGCTCAGCCTTGCAGAGCTGCATTAATATGGCCTTTTACCTGTGGTAATTGGCTGCAGACATATAGAAAACATCGATCCAAGTGGATTTCCATGCTAGATCTACTCTGTCAGTGTCTGAGGTGTTTTGGATATCTCTGCGTGGGATTTCACTGTGCCGGTTTGATGGAATATGTGCTGTCTTTGGGGTCAGACTCTCTTGTAATCTAGATATGAGCTTGGTGGGTATTTTAAACCAAAAGGTGTATATAAATACTCCCAAACAAACAGACACCCTGTGACAAAGGCACACTGCCTGAAAGGATAAAAGGATCTGCTCACTCTGGCAGAAAGGCTTAACTAAAGGAGAGCCCCAGCCTTGCCCCAGGAAGTTCTCAGAACCAGGCTAGAATGCAGAAATGATCCAAAGTATTTTAAACAACAGATAAACTGATTTTTAGCCAAGTTTGTGCCTGAAGTCTTACAGCTGAGTTTAAGACCTTGGAAAAAAAAAAAAAAAAAAAGCAAATGCTGATGTGTCTTCTATTGAAACTGTGAATAGGAACATATTCAAGCTTCTAAAAATATTTTCTTCTGACAGATTAAAGGCTGCAGGGACTTTTCCATTCCTAATTATATAGTGCAGTACACTGTCTGTTTCTGACTTGTAACTTCAAAAATAGAAATTAGAGTTATAAATGAAACATAGGGAAAAGGGCAGAGAGACGCTGTGTATGATAAGGAGCTAATATTTTACTGATATTGTTACCAGTCACATGTGTTTCAAATTAAATTACTATTATGAAGACCCTTTAATACATTGACATTTCATTAAGATGGCTGTTGGTTTTAAAAAAAAAATCCATGAGTAACTAAAGCATAGCGAAGGACAATAAATGTAAATGTCTTAACCATTCAGTAGCTGAGCTGGTGGTGTCTTGAGTCTCAGCAAGGTCACGTCATTAACAGGACATGGAAAAACACAGTCATTTCAAGCACTAACACATTCTGAAATTCAGAACTATTTTCTGAAATCTGAATTATTCCCTGACAATCTGGGCTCTAGTCTCTGTTCTGGAAGTGAAATAAAGCTCAAAGTCCTCTGGTAGCACACCTGCAAAGTCATGCTGGTCTGACCTTAAGCGCTCCTGGACGTGATCTGAAATTTTTGACTGCATCAGTGTGGGCATTCCTGGACTCTTGGTACACGAAGGAGGAATTTATTTTTTCCTTTTTGCTCTCTCATGCAACCTTCTGAAGGACGAGGACTAGGACTTTGTGCTGGTGGGTTCTGGATGTGGGAATCAGAAAAGTGACTGAGACAGTGCTCCAATCTGGAGGGAGTAAGCTGGATCTGCTGTGTGCAGGCTTTTTCTGGGGCTCCTCTGCTTCTTTTGCATTCTGCCATTTAGACAGGAACACATTAAAGATTGACTTTCACTTGGAAAGACAGGTGGTTCTTTTCTATGCCTAAAACACTGCAAAAATTCAAAGGAGTGAACCATGAACTGTGGGGTAACTGGCACAATTTCAGGTCACCCTCCAAAAAAACCTCATGCTGGCAACTGTGGGCTGAAGGCTGGCGGTGTGCTGAAGGACAGACTTTTACTACATTATCTTGTAGTAAAATCTACACATTAATTAAATCAAAAATATTAGTAGGATTTATTATTTCAGTCTGTGGTCTGAAAGGCAAGCCAGTTGCTGCTATGAGTAGTGAGGCTTCAGAAGCCCAGCACCAGGTTTAAAAGATCACACCCTGCTTTTCAGCAAGACTTGTTAGCTCAACTGTGCTACAGCCTTCAGGCTCTGGACAGCCAACAAACCAAAACTGGTTTGCTCGTACAGGTGGAGAAGGCATCCATCTGGATGTATTGGCTTGCAGGAATGCTGTGCCTGAGTCTAGTTCCCATCTTTGCACATACACAAAAACACACACAGAGTGCAACCTTTGTGCACGGGGGAAGTGTTTGCCCTTCATCTCTCACTTCTGAAGACTAGTTACAAGGGTGGACTCAGCCAGGAAAGGCAGGAAGTTGCTTCTGTTGGTTATCTGTTATTTATGCTGAGGATGCCTAGAGGCTGCACTGATGGTTAGTCCCTGTTTGAGATGAGCCAAGAGGTGTAGACTCTCCTCTGGAAAAATTATTTAGACTGTAAACAGGAGACAAAGGAAGTGAGATGCAGGTGGGGTTTTAATTCTCTCTTTGAAGATTATGAAAAAAAGAAGTTAAGTGACCTGCTCAAGGTTGCACAGGAAGAGTTGGGGTGGCACCAGGCCAGGACAGGAAGAGCTGGGGTGGCACCAAGCCAGCATTTTGGGTGGAAAGATTATGTTTTTTCCAATTTATTTCATTGCAATAGATTAATGCCACTTGTCAAAGAATTCATAGGATTGAGCAATTATTTTTTTTCTCTCAAAAATGAAACATTGTTTGTTTATTCCTTATTTACCATCCTCAGAACCAAAGACAGTTCTGCTCTTGCTGGGAGCATAGGTTAGATACGTTACTTCAAATAGTGCCTTCATGTTCGATACAGTTGGGTTACAATTTGGTTGTACTAGTATTTGCACATGTATTTAAATCAAAATCAGTCCAATGATTTCAGATTTTTATTAAATTCAGCTCAAATTCTGCTGTGTCATTCATAAATTATCTCCCTCCCCCTAAGTCATAACTTTTATCACATATTATTTTCAGTCAGTAACTATTCTATGAGATATTTGGAATGTCATTATAAAGCACATAAATGTCAAGATATGAGCTAGGATTGGTCAGTACCTTCATTGGACATTTTCATGATCACTAGATCCTCTCTAGCTTCCAGAAATAGCAAGAAATTTTCTTCTACTGCTAAGTTTTATCCCTTTATTTTTAAAACAGACATAGCAGTTGTTTTATACTACTTTACAATGTCAGAAAGAGGCCTGAGGGTATATGTGAATTTGCTTCAGAAATTGGATCCTGTGTCAAAGGATCATTATACCTAAGGAAACAGTATGCCCTGTGGTACATACATATCATTGGCATTTAGTTTTAGCTCTATATTCTGTAATTGGAAAGACAGATCTGAAGGTTGCTGTAGCAAACTTGAGATCCTTTACTCTGAATTCTTAGTTGAAATTTACAACAATAATAAATTATTCCTCTTGGAAAGAAATTATATGAGCCATTACCAACAATTACATCTTTTACCCCTATGTGCTGTAAATTTTAGTTACTATAGGATAAGAAGGGTGCATAAAGAATTTAAAAACCAAAAAAAAAGTAGGGAAGAGAGAGTCAATCCTGCCCAATTAATGGACTGATTCTCCTAGGGTCAGATAATGTATTTGTTATTTGCTGATCTCTTGAAGAAAGGCTAATAATCAGTCCTTTCAGCTTGTCACATATATTGTGTTCCTGCTTAAAGTGCTGTTTTCTTGTAACTTCTGGAAGAAAACGTATCAACCCTTTTATACGGAACATCTTGTTAAAAAGGTTAGACATAGCAGGAGCAGAGAAACAAAGTTAAAATTTAGTGCTTCTTTCTCTTAGTTTTATTTTCTACCTGATACCTCCATACTGACACATGGAGGCATGTATCTGCCTGATATATTCCATAGCTTTGCACTGTTTTTTTCCTTAATAACAGCATTTTAACCTTGATTTCTAAGCTTTGACTAAAGAATACATAAAATTCATATCAATTTAAGCTTTTCTGATAAGGCAGCTAGAAATAAAAGGTTAGATTTGCTTAGAAATAATCTATTCATGTTGGCCATTCTGCAATAGAAGGCATAGCAACTGTATTTGTGGGAAGCAGGGCTGTCCCGTTAACAGCCTGCCAATTATTCTGGAGGTGTCTGGATGATAACTAAGAGCCATGGGTTACTGCAGCTTTTAGTATCATGACATTGTCCCATGGAGCACAGATCATTCCCTTGTTCTTGAGTCCGTAGTTGGTTTCAACTAGCTCCTTTATGGAGCTGCAAGTAGGCTAATGTGTCTTGGCAGGACCATCTGGTCTTCTGGGGCTCTTTGCTGCTGTACTATGCTGCTTTGGGTTTCTCTTTAGGGCACCATATTGCACAGAACAAGTGAACAGAATGATCATTACCACTTGTCGCCTACTATATTTCTAGTAAGTGCCTAAAGATTGTACTTGTCGTGTTTCCTTACAACTTGACTGAAGCAATTATCATCTATTCAAGGATGTCTGCACAGTTTCTTGAAAACAGTAAACATGAAACTCAGATGAAGGTAGTCAGGTTTAAAACAAACTTGCAATAAGCCTTTAAAGAATAGTATTTTCCCTTAATTAATCCAACCCCTTATTTCCTTTGAAGACAGCAACAACTGCTGGTAAACCCCTATGTCCCTGACCTTCTTCCTTAATGGCAAAATTCCTCTTACATTTCTTGTATCAGTTGTAACTGTCTTGGCATGATTATAGCATGTGTTTTATATTTTACGATCCAGGATGCTCCGTATCCGAATTATTCTACAAAAGTCTTACAGAATATACCCATTTTGTTAAAGTATATAGATGAGCCAGGATGCCATGGGAAGAGCTGCCTAACTCATTTTAAGTCTGCCATTGCCTGGAAGAGTGATCCTACGGATTTGAATAAATTTAAGTATATGCATAATGCTAAGTCTCCATTTGAGTGTTTTGGCTAAAATGGAAATAGGATTACTTATACCTCAAAAATTAATCATATATGAAGATATGAAGTCCCTCTTTTTCCAAGGAAACAATGACATGAATATTGCTTTTAGGTTTACGTTCTTTTAAAATATGGTTAGAACATATCTTCATTCTCCTTTTTTTTTTCTCACCAGCTTATGTCGTTTATTTCATTGCACCATGGGCCTGCTGTTTTAAAGGTCTGAATGTTCTCAAAGAATATTTGTAGACCTCTGAGATCATTGTGTTCTGTTGATCTAGTACTGGATCAGCATGTCCTCCAAAAAATCTTGTTACAGCCTGAAGAACTCTAAAACACAAATACACATGCACGCTTTTATGTATGTGCACGTGTGTTCCCGAATATTGCCTTTCTTTTATTTATGAAAACTAAAAAACTCATCTCTCTGTGAGGGAAAAAAAAAGCCTACAGGTTCGGAAGGGTATAGCTGGATATCTAGCACTGGATGTGTCCACCATAGCAGACTGGATAGAGTAATTGTTGTCCTGCTACTTCCGCACTGGCAAGTTTTGTATACAAAGAAAATACTTTATTTGAAAGTATTTCTATCACTGGATCAGCTTTGTGTTCTCTCACTCTTATAGTCATCCTACACTAGCAGAATTAATCTGCATATTTTTTATTATTAAATACAGTCTTACTGTTTAAAGTAGACAACTCTAAAAGGCCAAATTTTAGACACTACAGTGAGATTTCTGTTGGAGTGTAAATGTTCTTTTCTAAAGGGTCTGGCTTTTCCAGTAAATGGAGGTGTGTGGCTTACTGATTTTGGCAAGTTAATTCCATGTTTTTTATTGACTTTCTCCAAAAGACATGCTTTTTCCCTTAAAAGAAGACATTACTGCAGCCTTTATGAGAGGTTTTATGTAGACAGGATTTTTTAGTAGTATCAATATTTATCAGTGCAGGGCACAGAGTATATGAAAACAAAATAAATGTAAACCTCTTTTTTAGTGTTTTTATGATCTTTTCCTAACTTTTCATCTTCATAACCATCCAATATTTAAGATCCTGCAGTTTGTTCATTAAGCATGGTATAGCCAGTTGTATTTCAGATATGACAACAATAAGTCATAAATTTGACAAGAATCAGATATATAGTAATATTAGAAAGACTAAAAGCTTAGACATTGCTGTCTTTCTGAGTGGGAAACATAGGAGGATTTGTTTAAGAGAATAATGCAATTTATATTAGAGCACTTACACATTTGACAGCCAAACCACAGAATTAAACATTTGGAAAATTAATAGTTCTTGCATTGAAGGAAAGCAGCAAACTCAAATACTGAATGAAGACTGGAAACTTTGCAATACAGTAGTTTTTATCACAAGGGTAGTATCAGTTTTGTGACCTTTCAAAGTTCGACCAGTTGTCAAATAAAGGCTGCTATCAACATTTTCCCCTGTAAATGTTCTTCCAAAAAAGCTGATAATGCATAAAGTCTTTGGTTTCAAATATTTGTGGTCTTTTTGTTGTTTTCTTGTTTTGGTTATTTTTAGACAAAAACAGCAACACAAGAACACAACAAAAATTCATCCAAAATTCTCAGAGTTCAGATAAACTTTTGGTAAAACTTCATTCTCCTTTCACATGCTAAGACTCCTGAGCAATATATAGCTCAAGTATTCTTTTCCTGTAAAGAGTTACATTCAGTGGTTGATCTTTATCTACAGAAACATAGCGGAAATGGGAATATTTCTAGCAACTCATATTTTCTTCGCTGATTGTCCTTTCAGATATGCAGAGGAGCACATTCATTTACATATGCCTTTCTTTTTCTTTACCCAAAATACTTCGAAGCATCTCATAATAAATGCACTTGACATAAGAACATTAGAGGCTCAGTTCATCTAATTCTTTAGAATTTCCTTTTCTCACTTAGCCTCATTTTCAAAGAAAGGATGGCCAGTAGTTAAGTCATTAGCTTTGGAGATGGGGTTTAGTGCTCTCAAGGTGTATATTTCCTTTCCAACTTAGACAAGTCTGTCAGATAAGGAGAATACTATTCCATCTAACCAGGACATTTTTGAATTAAATAATATATTAGTTCATCTTCAGATAACGTAGTAAATGTCCAAAGTAAGAATATGAGGGAATTTTATTAATATTCTAAGAAAAATAGATGCTATTACCACACAGCAGATCTTGGAGCCTGCAGTCAGTGTTCAAGATATAAACAATGAAATTTCCTCAAATTATTTAGAATGAAAAATTCTCTTTCAGATTGTCTGCTTTTTGTATGACAGCATTTTTACTTTGACAACTTAGAATTCTTTGTCTCTGATGAAGAAACATGAGAGATTTAAGGAGCTATTTGAAAGATTACTGGTCTCTCTATATCAAGTTAAATCAACTGATTTCCTTAAGAGCAACTGTCATAGTAATAGCATGCATCATGAATGTTGTAACTCAATTATGTTGTTTAGTAAAAAGTGTTTTGATGAAGTCTGTAAAGACAAGTTGTTTATTACTCATTTCTATCACTAGTGGATCCGACCCCGCTTTATGAAGGAGGATGGCAGGTGTGGGTGATTAGGTAGACTTTGGTTTGAATTAGGTATGTCCTTTGGAGGGACTAAGTGTTCTGTTTCTGTCTCATTGCTGATAAAGTGTATCTCATTAAGTCTGTCATCTGGCAGACTTCCCAATGAAGTGTTCTTCATTTTACAGCACTACTGACAAAACTATCTTCAGTCCAAAAAACAGCTGAAGCATTTGGTATCCATGGTTCTTTGATTTTCTTGTAGGGTCAACGATTGCATCTTGCGAGTGAATGAGGTCGACGTGTCAGAAGTGTCACACAGCAAAGCCGTGGAGGCCCTAAAAGAGGCTGGCTCCATAGTACGATTGTATGTTCGCCGAAGGAGACCTATTCTGGAGACCGTAGTAGAGATCAAGTTGTTCAAAGGACCTAAAGGTAAATACAAAAATGAAAAGACATCCATTTTAAACTTGATGCTTAACCTCTCTTGTAGCTCAGGTGGCATCTGATTTAGTTGGTTTGTTAACTGGTTGATGTGTCAAATATTGAAATGCAGTTGATTTAGGATGGTAGAACTTGAATTCATGGTTGTGCGTCTCTTCCTGAAATATAAAGGAATTCAAGGAGTTGCGGTTTGTTTCATTTCATGTTTACCATGGAGAAGGCTCATTACCTCCAGAAGAAATACAACATACAGAGATATTATGCTGTACATTGACAGCACATATACTTCCTCTAAAGTTCCTCTACTGACACCTTTGACTTTCATTTAAGGTGCTGTGGAATACAGAGTTTCTGAATTCTCCCTTTTTTCAGGTTTTATGAATATCCAACTTATCCTTTCTACTTTCATCTTGATGATTTCCTCTACTGTTATCTTTGGAACAAGAAAATGAGAATAGTAACTTACCCAGATACGTAGAAGAATTTAATTTTATCCTTCAATAAAATTACACAGAAGTCATGAAACCCTCACTAGCCTAAATCAGCTTTATCACTTACAGACTTCCAGAAGAACCTCCAGGTTACAGAAAAACCAAAACAAAACAAAGGAAAAAAAAAACCAAAAAACTTTCTTTCCAGAAGCATTAGTGCAAATTGTGAATATTGTATTTTCACCGTTCCTTTTGCAAAAAGTTTTTGTTTGCAGAATTTCTATTTTTAACAAATTTCATTTTATTGTTTTTCCAGTTGAAATTTCCCTCTTGCTGCTGTATTCTTCTTCATAGCTGAGTTCTGGGTAAAGAAAATTGATGTTTTCACAATACATGAGAATAAAATGAACAGCACTAGATTTTTGGATCCATATGAATTATTTCATAAACAAGTCTTTAATTAACGGTATACACATGAAACAAAGAAATTTGCATGTCTTTTAATATATACCATGCACATGAGATTATTCTACCTGTTTCAACTACAGTGAATAACCTGTAGCTTTTTCGGTGGTTTCCCTTACATCTCATTTCATGTGAATGTTACAGTATGCTTCTACATAGGTTTTTATACCAGTAACGGAGTATATTTGTCTCTAATACACTTGGAATTGTTGAGCTTATCCATTCATAGTAAGTAAAGACAGTGCACTGTTTTCAGTATGGCACTATATACCTCTTCTACGTATATCATGGTTATTAGACACGGCGGTATATTCATCATCCTCTGCTCTTGGCAAACAGTGAGATACATTTAAATGCGCATTTGAGGGTAGACCCCAAAAGTCTGGATTCCTGTGGTCAATTGCAATGCTAAATTGACTTTCTAATAGAAAAGTGTCTCTAATGAGAATTTGTACGTGTATGAACTTGGAATAGTAGTGCAGGCAGCAGTGTTTTTAAAGCTTTGAAATTAAACTAAGTGTGTGATATGATAGTCATTTTGAGTAACCTAAGGCTAAAGAAACTACAATTAACATATCCTTTCAGGTTGTGATGAAACAGTAAAAATTGTTTGCCATGAAGGAATTTTTGCTGTATGTGGAAATGGACAACAGGGGCAATCATTATCTAATAATGGGTTTGCACAGTGTTTGTTTTGATTGTATGCCTGAAACTATTTAGTTTTACATTTGCTTTTATAAAAGAGTGGATACCAAAAAATGTGCCTTTTATGAGAAGCTAAAGAAGCTTTGCTGCTTAGTGCTACAAACGTCAATTTTGTAGCTCTATTCTTATATGAAGTTTCCTACAGATATGTGCTATAAATAGTGAATTTTATTGTTAAGCTGAACATATTTTTTAAATTTCACTTCTGTGTTATAGAAATAAGTTAACTGGAAGCTTGGATGAAAAAAAGTTGATGTGCTATCTCTTTGCAAAAGCCAGGATTTTTATCTTTATAATTTAGGCAGTAAGGAAGCATATCCTTGTATGTTTTCTATATGCCACAGATAGGTTATAGATTGTTTGGAAATCTTATCAATACTAATTATAGTATCTGTAACCGCTTTAATTTTTTTTTCAAAATCTTCCATGAAAAATAAACAATCTGTTGAGAGGCTTCAAGCTTATGGAAGAAGTTGAGAATAAAACCTGTGAATCTTCACCGTAGGTTTCAGTGCTAGTTACTCGTGTGATGCTTATCTACTCATATTTCAGATGATTTATCTGTGAACTGCTCTTTCACACCGTTACTAGAAAGTGCAAGAACAACTTAGTATTTATATATACGGTGTTACTTACTTCTCAGAGTGAAATTGGGATGTTTTGGTGCCCAGAGCAGGACCTGAAAATCAGCACAGCAGTTCCCACACCATTCCTTCCTACTCACAAAGTGAATAAAGAAAGTGGATCTTTTAGACAAGAACACTCTTCCATACTAAACTTGGAGTAGCAAATATCTTTTCAGTTGCCTCTTTTCCTGTCTCTGTCTATCAGTATATAGATAGAGTTCATTCCTCATTGTGTTGAGAATTTACCACATGAAAGCAAGTCTTGGCTTCCGTAACACCACATAAACTCAGAGATCACTAGCTTGCCTGGTTGTGTATAGTAGATCATGTCTCTCAGCACTTGAAGGTGATAAAGAAGGAAATTTGCTAGACTTTTTTATATAAATGTTCTTTTAATTTCATCTGAGGTATTCCAGGACAAGGACTTTTAAAGCTATGAATCTATAAATATTAGATTTTTTAAAGTGGATGTTAGTTTTGCTATCTAGCAACCACCATATAAAAGACATAGGTTAATTTTGCAAATCTTTTGAGCAGAAGTAGTTAAATATGCACTGCGTAGCAATGGCTTTGGGCATATGGCAGAGGAAAGGTCACGGTAGTGTGCTGCCAGGTGGTCCTTTGTGAATACAGATCCCCGTGCAATTGTTTCTGCCGCTTTACAAAAAAGCTGTCCTAGCATCATACATGTTAAAGGGCCTCGTAACTCTTCAACTTGACTCCTTGGGAAAAGAGGTATACAAAGACACAAATGAGTCACCTAAAAAAAAATCAAGATTCCAAACAGAACTGCAGCTGTGCAGATGTTTAAAGCTGTGCATTCATCATTTGCCACACCTGATAATGTTGGCTGCTCTCTGTAGTCTGTGACTTGACGGTAATTGTGATTGTTGCAGGATCTTTCTCTCTCTCATGTGCTTGGGAGGTTGTCTTTTGTATGCCTCTTCAGTCAGACATGGAATTTTAGTGATTGACTCTTTGCACATCATTTAGTAGCAAACAGTAAGTGTTTTATTTCAGTTGCTCTCGGGCTGCTGCAGGTTTCAGCAGCCAGCACCTTTCCGGTAGCTGTGGGCTGTAACAGAGGAAGGATATACAATGGAACCTTCCTATTGAAAATCAATAACATTTAAACACTACTGAAAATCCTGTCCTTAAGTAACGTGCTTTACTTGCTCCATATTGAAACATAACAAGACCAACAGTAATGAGAATGGATTGTGTACACTGCAGTATTTGCTCCTGGGGAACAAACATGCAGAGATTCAAAAACAAAGCAATTTAATGGTAGTGTTTGGCTTTGTAATATAATTTGTATATTAGCTTCCTACAAGACCCTGGAAAGAACTGGGTGTGAGCAGTTCAGTCACTATTCAGAGATAGCAGTGCTCAAACCCGTTCGATTGTGTTTGGCTGGAGGATTTTAAACCAAAGGAATTCAGCTGGCCTCTGGGATTTCCATGCTGTCCTATCACACTGCAAATCTACTTTTTACTGAAACCAGAAGCATTGAGTAGTATGCTTGGTTTAAGATCAGTTATAGAAATTAAACTTGATTTTTTAAAAATTTTGGTTTTTAGAGAATCAGACAGAAAAAGGGGGTTTCTACTATTGTAGAAAATTTCTGGCAGTCAGATAAACACAGAAGCTAAGAAACATTTTACCTACCAATACATAACTGATAACTTAAGGTCTGATATTATTTACCAGAAGAAAAAAAATGCAGAAAATAATGATTCCAGTAACTATGGCACTGTTGGATCACATAATAAACTTCTGACCTCAATTGTATAGGAAATGTGACATCTTAAATGACAGCACATCTGCAGAAATGAAGTTTAGCGTACGTGAAGCAGAACATCTGGGTACCAGGGAACTTGAGAGGAGAAATGGCAGACTTAAAAAACACCTCAAAAAGGAACAATATAAAGGGTAACAGATTCTGCCATCTGGATATTCTCGTGGCTGGGTATAAAATCACAGAGAAACAGAATTCATTTCCCACACCCTTCATGATAATTCAATAGTAACTATCCTTGCACAGTGTTTGAACTGTATCAGAATCTTGCAGTGATGGCTAGAGCTGCCCTTCTGTTCACTGTATTTTAGACAGAAAGGCTCAGGACAGAGCAGCAGCTATGTCTCATCTGTTGTCTGTAAGCATGAATTCAGCCAATTATATATTTTGACCAGGTTCACCAGCTCACCCCACCCAACTTTGGGCACTTAACAAAAGATATTTGGGGGCACTTATTCCTCTACTCTTTCCTGCTCTCAGAACTAGGGCCGTTTCATTTAATCCATTTGGAGTGTTATTATGTTTTGGGGCTCTAAACTAGAAGTTAATGCATCTGTTAAGCACTGTTCAGCCCAATTCTGGATTCAGTTTATTCAGCTGGATTGTGCTGCTCTGCACACTCTCTGGATTGCTATTTTCCTTATCTTAGTTTTCTTCTTAATCAGCAAAGACTAAGCTCCTAAATGGGGCATCTCAATAAATACTCAAAAATAAGATGGGATGAATACAATGGATGTAATACACATTTAGTTTTTGAATTATGTATATCCTTCTAAATATTAGATTAAGTCATTGGGGATAACCAGTTCCAGACTTTCCATTTCATTGTTTTCTGTGCTGGCCTGAAGCGACTATGCAGCATGTGGTAGATTTCCTTTTCACAGAACTATTTGTTTATTCTTGATGACACTGAATCAAGTCACTGTGTAGTAATGAAACTTTCTTACTATACTAAGAAAAGAATCAGTATGTTTTAAGTAGAATATTTTTTAACTCATTGATTAGTTATGGAAGTTTCGTGAGAAGATGCAGAGTTTTTCACCATCAACATAAGGTATGATTGCACTGTAGATTTACCTTAAATTGTTACTAAAATGATCTTTACTCCATTACTGTCTATAGTTTCGTAGAAGTTTATACTTATGTTTCATAGAAGATTACATAGTTTGGATTGAGGACTTTATTGGAAAAATCTTGTGTTCTGTTGCACAGAGAGCATCCCAGCTTGCAGTGAAAACTGAAATAGTCAAAGTACAGTAGAATTATGTGTATTTTAAAATGTCTTCTAAATAAAGTGTTCAGTTCAGAGCAGCAGAATAGGGAGTGGAGTTAATATTTACAAGTGCAGTTCCCAGTAAGGAAAGAAGTCTTACCATTTTTATCTACTAAAGCAAAGCCAAAGGTTACCCTTTTATCTCAGGTAATAACTAGAGCACTTAAAATAAAAGAGGAAGCTTTTGCAAACAAAGAACCCCAATTATTTCTTTCCCAGTTTCAGAGAACACTGAGAGCTTTCAGATCTTGCTGTTTGATAGCCGATTGAAGTGCTTGCTTTGGACTGATGATAGTACATATTTTTTTATTAATATAGCTGTCACTTCTACTACTATCCTGACCTACTTTCTCTAATTTTAGGAGTAATAAATACTGCATAGCAAACTTTAGCATTTGGGAAGAGGGGGGTTTATGACATGTTAGGAATATGTTTTCTTAATTTATGATCACTTGAACCCTTAAAAATATTTTTTATTTCATGTTAAGAAATGTTTTTATAGCTTCAGTCTTTTCAACAGCATTGCTTATTCACAGTTTGAACAGAACCTTAAACCTTTTCTTATAGTCTTCTAAGAATTTCAGTCTTATGATTTCATCAGCTGTGAGTTCACTTCAGTTTTTCAGTGTTCTCCTCCTTCTGTGCTGTGAGCTTTCTTGTGAATCCTGATCTAAAATGGAGCAAAACGGGGCAACTTAAAGAAGAGAGATGTAGAAAAAGAAGGAAGCAGGCAAACTTTCCAAACCTAGATTTAACAAACTGTTTAGATTCTCAACTCTGATTTAAGTGCTTCATATTACTGTAACGCACTGTGACTTACTACAGGTATAGCTAGAAAACCATCACAACTAAATCTAAAATACCATTTCTTGTGAAATGTCTTTGCTTGAAGGGGTTCGCATTTCATCCAACTAGCAGAAAGTGCTCTGTCAAGCACTAATACATAATTTTCCAGTGTTAAGATAGTGATTCAAAACCATGTTTTATAGGTTAACATCACTAAAAGGCATGACTTCCCTGCAGGCTAGAATTGTCTAATGTAAGAATATGTTAACATCTACATAGTTTATTGCATGAAAATTGTAATCTCTTGAAACTCATAAAATTAGAAAGCTCTGGGATAGTGCTATGAAAGCCTTTGCTGTTCTTCAAGAATATTTTAACAAATTAGTGTTGTCAGTGCCTGATGGAGAAGCAGCAGTAGGCTATATCTGCACCTTCGTATTTCACAAACTGAGGATCTTGTTCTTTAATTCAAGCAATGCAGCTGCTCTTATCATATTCTGCTTTATGGCACAAGTAAAATACTGAATGTATGATCTGCCTTTGGTCACTACAGACTTGCCACCTTATTTGTGTAAATTACCACGTGTGAAACATTTCTTAAAAACCATTCATTCTCTAGAGTGTTTCCTTCCATTCCTGAAGAAAAGTGGTGCTTATTTATTGTAATCTCACATGATAATAGTTACCGTTATTAGAGTGGCACTTCAGTTCTAGTATTCCAGGCTTTGGCTACCATCGTTTTGTCTTCAGGGGAGAAAGAAAGTAAATCTGTCATGGTTTTTGTGCAGTTAAATGGTGGTGTGAAATTGTTGTCACATCAGAACAAATTCAAGGATCTTTGGAGCTAAGTAGTTGATCAATAAAGTAATGATTTTCCAGATCAACAAGGATAATTTCAAATGGGACTCAAAAGCCCTTCATCAGGATATCACTTGTTTAAAGTCTTATATTTTTGGTTATAATTCTGACATCCCTCTTTTGTGTTTCACTGTCATTTTCCATTAGCAGTAAAGGAATGACTTGGAAGACTGTGCAGCAATTTTATATACATAGATTTTGTTTGTTTAGTTTTGTTTTTCCCTTGAAACCATTCAGTTCTTAAGAACTCTCCAGCCACTTGTAAGAATCCTGGGTTAATATGCAAAACGAACATCTAATCTCGTAGTAGATTTTAAGTATCATTTTCCAGAAATCATTCACAAAGATTGAAGTTTCTACCGAAATGAACAGTACTTTCTGCAACTCCATCACGCTAACTATTTCCGAAGTGGTGCAATAGCAATTTCAAAGTGCAGTGCTGTATTTTAATAGCCAATTGAGACAGCTATAAAAATCCAGCACTGCGCATTAAGATCATTACTAAATTGCTTCAGCAATACTTACTGATGAGGCAGCTTCAGCAGAACACGATTCATCTTAATGAACTGTGGCTGCAACAGAGCAAAAACAGCAGCACAGGGAAAGAAAAATGTGCAGGTAGGCTTGGATGCCAAAAAGATGAAGATTTTGTTTCAAGAAAAATAAGCTTTGGTTGGCTTCTTTTTGTCTTCGGTGGAGAAAGAAAGTAAATCCATTGTCTTGTTTGTTACAATGCAGTTAAATGGCAGAAGATGATGGTCTGAAATTGTTGTCACATCAGACCAAACTCAACCATCTTTGGAGCTAAGTAGACCATTGACATTTCAATTGACAAAATCTTCTGCTCTTGTCCTTTCTGACAAGCAGAATTCCTAATGGAGGAATTTTGTATTATTATCTAGTTGCTTAGATAGTTTCATCAGCTCTGACTAGAGACAGCACATGGTATGGTGTACCAGTGTGACCTTTTTTTTTATCATTCTTTGTCGTAAGATGTCAGTCTCTTTGCTGTAGTCAAAGTTACTTCTGTGGCTTTTGCTGAGAATCAAGAGCGGTTAGCAGGACTTACTAGATGCCCCCGACAGTGTTCTTGTCACTTTGGCAGGTTTAACTCTGTAACCTCTCTGGAAATTTAAGGGGAAGAAAAAGTTGTGTTTTCTTTTGGTTTTGCCGCTTCCTCTACCCATACAGAGAGAAAGGGCTTTTAATTTCTGTGCTCAGATGTTGGATAAATAGTGCATACATCTTTAGGTTTAACTCGTATGGCTTGCTCCTGGGTGAAAATAAAGCAAACCATTTTAAAAATTCTGTGTTTGTTTATCCTGTCCTTGTGGAGATGCTTCAAAGGAAGTCACTTACTAAATGGATTTCTGAGCTACGTAAGATCTCTGGCGTACTGCTGAAAAGTTTCTTGGAACATTTTTTGTTTCAGCCTTGTATGGAAAACTGTGGTGTCTGTGTTTGGGATGCTATTTGACACTGCTGCTTTTTTCTCTGTGTCGTTTTTAAAAATCCCAGGGACTTGTCTCCACCACTAAGTGCCTTTTTGGTTTTGTTTTGGTTTGTTTTTTCAGTTTATGACAACTGTTACACAAATTCCCAGGGAATCTTGTACAACTTATTTTCAAATTCTAATTTTTTCTTCTGATCAAATGGAAAGTAAATATAGCAAGTCTCATAATTTTGTCATTTGAGCATGCCTTTGTACTCCTCTTTTCCTTTAGATTATAAATTTCTGGGTCAGGGAATAGTTTCATCATCTCCCTGCCCCTTAAGAGTTAAAAGGGGAGTTACAGAAGAGCCCTTTCATTATGCTTGCCATTACTAAACTACTGGGCTGAATGTGGAAAGAACTCCTTCTGTAGACAGGAGGCCAATGTCTTTTTTTTGTTTTCTTAGTGGAGGAGTGAGAATTTTCTAGGGAGTGGCAGTTTTCTTGGCCTTTTTTCACTACCTCTGTGTTCCTTGTTTTGAATTTCCCAGGTAAATTTTAGAGAATGATTATGCTTGATCTTTCACCACTTTAATAAATAAACAATTATATGACAGCAATTGCTGTGAGCCTCATGCAACATCCTGATTCAACAGAAGATATATTAAGACTTTAGCGTCCTATGTGGAATATGTTCATTGACACAACATCTGTCACTTGCAACTGAGTAGTCTGAAAAATCCTTATATTTTCTTCTTTGCAGAGCTTCGTCCTTTTTTGACTGTAAAGCCAAACATGCAAATTAACCAGGTGAAATTACAGAGCAGTGATTTCACCCTTTATTGTTCAGTTAATTATCCATGTAGCAAGCTCTGTCTTCTTGATGGTTTTTCAGATATCAAGATCTCTCTCAAGAAATCTGCTCTCTGAAAGACAACACACATCAGCAAAACATTGCAGTGCCATGAAAAACACATTTAAAAGAATACATTGTATTTAATTAAATGTTTGTATCTTGGAGAGCTGTAGCTCTTCATTTTTCTTGTGTTCTTGTCTCTTTTTTTTTTTTTTTCTGTAATCCTGAGCACAGGAAAGGCATTAGAGATTCTGATCATGGTGGAGTGTCAAATCTGGGTGAAGCTTGAAAGATGCAAGAGATGTGATAAATAAAATCTCGGTCTGCAGCCTATTTTTAAAAATATTCTAGATTGCCAATATTTTTTCTTTTGTTTCCACTAGCTGAAAAAAGAACGAAGGAGTTACATTAAGATACCTCTGAACATCTGAAGGGAATGGCTGGCTTAGTCAGAAGCCAGACACCAAAGTGATTAGTTACAAATAGTCATTCATCTGATTATTTCCAACACTATTATCCTAGTCCTTTCTGCAGGTCTGTCATGCTCATTTTCCTTTCAGCATTCCAAATTCTAGCTAAAATTGTAATTATCTTTAATGAAAACAAAAGAAAGAATCCAACTTGGGTTCCTTTTAGGTGACAGCTAAAAGTGGTATCCAGATCTCAACACTTTGCAAAAAGAAATTTCCCTATAGTATTTTAGCTTTAACTTACCATTTTTTATTTTAGACCATTTGTCCAACAAACTGCTTTTTCTTGATCAGTTGCTTTTTTTATTTTTTTGTTTCTTTAAATATTATACTAGTATTCCTAGAAATGTCCGCCTTTCCTCTGCAGTTTAGATGGAAGAAGATGCTTTGCCATTTGCCATGAAAGAAATGGTCTGTGCAGATGACCATCCTTTCCAATTGTGCCATCTTATATACAGTAATTGAAAAATGAACTCAGTATAAATGGCAGGCCAGGGGTAAATCTTATTCATAGTCTGTAGGTCGGATGTGCATCATTTCTAAATTCTAATGATTATCAAATGCCATAGCTAAAATTTCTGAAAGTTATTTTTACACAATACTTTTAAATTCTGTTACAGCAAATCACATTCCCTCTGTAATGCAGTGGAAATACTTGTAGTTTAGAGATGTGCTTTGTAGTTATAGAAAAAATGTTGATAGGTGCTTTTGAAGCAAGTTATAAAAGGTGCCTGCCTTTTTGCTGGCATCAGGAAGGTCGTCTGTGATAAGGTTGCTATCGTGATTGAAATTAGCAACAGTTTCAAGAACAAGACCTCAGCCTCAAATGAAGAAGGAACTGGCTGGCAGCACTTTTAAAGAAGTTAGATATTTTTACACTTGCAGATCCTGGTGGTCTTGATCCCAGACCACCAAAACTTAGTTGATGAAGTCAGAGTGCTGTCAATCGTTGGTTTGAACACCTGTGGGGAGAAGCTAAAGTGGAAAACTGGAAAGAGTAAGCAGAAAACTCATCTTCGCTGAAGTGAACAGTAGGAGCCAAGGAACTATAAAGGTTTGCTTTCAGAACTCCAGAAGAATATTGGAACAAGTAGGAAATCTCTTTATAAGCACCTAGAAAATGTTTGAAGAGTAATGATTATCAGAGGATGCCATACTCCTCTTTTGCAACTCTTTTTCACATTTTTTTGTGGATGACACCTTGTGCTGGGAGGGTTTAACATGGAAAGTGATCTGAAAAAAAAAAAAAAAGGTGTCATTCAGCAGGGACAACTGCAAAGTGCTTTCAGCAGAAAGAATCAAATAATTTACTAACTGGCCCTTTACAGAAAACTGTTGGGAAAAGAATCCCATAGAAAAATATCTAGAACTTTGTCAGCTGTAACATCTTGTCTCTTACACATCATGCTGCGGTGAAACATTGAAATACTATATTGGGATTTATAAACTGAAGTATGGTTTATAAGAAATATGAGCAATCCTTTCATCCTTCACAGGTAAAGCTTTGAGTTTTCCACTTCAAGAAGGGTGTAGGCCAGTTGGAGGGACTCCAGGGGAAAGCAGTAAAAATGATCAGAGATTTCGAAAGCCTATCCTAGAAGGAAAGAACGAGTGATCTGAAATCATTTATCTTAAATACCAAAGGCTTAGAGGGGGATTATAGGCCCCTGATAACAATCTTCTTGCCTTGCAGTGCATCTTTGAAGAGTGAGTTTGCTGTGTGTGCCCCCTAGGGAGGGTGTTGAACAAAAGTTAACAGACAAATTATGATACACAAGACTTGGACTGGATTTAGGACAAGTGAGGACTGTGATGTGATAGATTACCAGGCAGGTCACCAGGCCTGTAGCATAGGAAATGCCTGTGCGCACCAGACAGCCATTTGTTAGCCGTGAGGCAACTGTAGTTAGTTCTGCCTCAGTTCAAGAAGATAGAGTAAATGATCCATTGAGTTTCTTCCAGCTCCAAAATTCAGCGATCATAACAAAATTTTCTCATTTCACTGCAGTATGAAGACAAAAAGTAGGCATAGGGCTATTTACACCCTGCATCTGCAGAAACAAAGAGGGTGTCTTCCAGACAAAAACCACAAACATTTCCTTTGCTTGTCCTCAACAGCAATTAGTATTTTTTATTTCCCTCTTTTTTTGCTTTAATTGTGACTAGGAGGGATAAAACATTTTTAGAAAAGAAACTTCTCCGTATGTGGAAATACCAATGAATACTAGAACAGATAAACTGTAGTCTGGTGTACATTTGTTTATTCACATCCAGCTAGGATTTATCTGGCTTTTCAACTTTTCTGTTGCTCCAGACAGGGTTGTACTCCTTAGGAACAATTTGGTCAGATGGGTGGCTGGTCCTTCACCAAAGGCTGTTGTCACAGCAGGTTTCAGTATTTGGAGGCTGGTCTGCACTAAGGCTTTTAGTGCAAAGTCTTGACTTCATATGAAGCACTTTTGTCCAGCTCTAGGCAGACCTGGATTTCTTACACCTAAAATTGGTCTTGTAAGCTTTGGGTTCTCCATTTTTGGGTCTCACTGGGGTGAATCTTTTCATCCAAATAGCTGCCTAAAATTTCCAAGGGGTGGCCCAGAAGTGGTCTGGGAATAAACCAGCACATTAGTACATTCATTTTATTCCTCAGGGTTTCACTTTTCATTAGGAATGCTGTGTACAGCATTCCCAGAGACTGAGAGCTACACCCGACCTCTGGCATTCCAGGGAATTTCAGGGATTGTTATTAATTGAAATAGCTGATGGAAAGGTCATGTTAATACCCCTCCGAGAAAGAACCCCTCCAGGGACTGATAGCAGGATCTTGTGTTATACTGTAGCTCACGAGGAGCCCTGGTGAGGAGTGTCAGAGAAACTCAAAGAAAATCTGTAGTGTAACTCAGGCTGAAACAATCACATTTAAGTGTTATATTCTGAGTCCTAACATCGCTAAGCACAAGCTCTTAGAAAATCTTTCATGGTCTAGGGCCAATCTGAAAAAATCTGTATTTCTGAATGCGGATTTCAAATATGGGTTCACATTGTCTGTCTAGTTATGTATACGAGAGTACAATTGCCTTAGCAAATACTTAGCATAATTTCTGACAAGTCACGGAATCACAGAATCATAAAATAGTTTGGGTTGGAAGGGACCTTTAAAGATCACCTAGTCCAAACCCCCTGCAATGAGCAGGGACATCTTCAAATAGATCTGGTTGCTCAGAGCCCCGTCCAACCTGCCCTTGAATGTTTCCAAGGATGAGGCATCTACCACCTCTCTGGGCAACCTGTTCCAGTGTTTCATCACCCTCATTGTAAAAAATTTCTTCTTTATATGTAGTCTGAATCTACCCTTTTACTTTAAAACCATTACCCCTTGCTCTACCACAACAGGCTCCACTAAAAAGTCTGTCTTCATCTTCCTTACAAAGTCACAAGTGTCTGATTGTACCCATTTTACTCTGTGAGAGTTTAGGGTGCTTCTCACTGGCAATAAAACATTTTGTTCCACTTTGTTTCTTTGAGTATTGCAAGAAAGCATCATCAATAAAAAGAACTAAGGGAACAAAGTACACTTTCAGGGAGACAAAAAAAAGTCAAAGCAAGGTGCAATGACTCGTGAATCCATTTACAAAGTGTCTTCACGTTGTTGCTGTAGTTCAGTAAGCACCATCTCTTTTCTTTCTCTGTATCATTTATATACTTGTAAACTTTTAACATCAGGGCTCTGTAAATCGCCTTACATAAAAACCAAAATTACTTGTAGATTTGTGTCTTGATTTCTCTCTGTAACTTTTAAAAAGGAAGTAACTGAATGGATAACAGGTTATTTATGGGTTGATTGCAAATAGATGAGAGGCTACAAGATGAACTTTGATTTCATTTTGTATTTTCAAGCTTCAACACAATTGGCAGAGAGCTTTTCAAGCAAGTATTTCTGTTCAGCTTTGCAACAAGGGTAAAAAGATAAATGCTAAATTCTCCTCATCAGATGGAGGATGAACAAAAGAAACTGATGAGTCTCTCCCTGACATTTGTGGTTGTTAAACAGATCCCAGACTGACAGACTGCTCCTTCTGTTTCCATTCTATTGGTGACAAATTATTAAATATTTTTCTAGAAAAACCATCCAACTTAGGAAGCAGTGACCTGGATGTACTCCGTTAAAGATGTATCACCTCATGTTATACAAAGCAAATAGCATTTGTTTATGAATTAAAATAGTTATCTCCTGTGTCAAGTCTGTAAGTTTCAAGAATGAATCTTGATTGGAAATAACAGCAGGAAAAGCACAGCTTGACAAAGTACCATGACTTAAAAAATTAACATCTCATCAGAAAGGAGTCACTATTTGAAAACAGATCTTGGTGTGCACATCTACAGGAACAAATGCTTTTCATTTACGTTATTAGGAGGTGAAATAACTTGTGCTGCTGTCAGTAATTACAGTAATTTGTGCAGAAAATTACGGACATGCTATTTGTTAATGACAGACAAGCTATGATTGACTGTCAGCAAAAATTTGGTTCCTATGCCTGAAACAACTGGTGTACTTTGTACATGGAAAGTGAACCATATTTCAGCATTTGAACCTGAGTTAATATGTAATGTAAAAACAATAGCAGATTCTTTGGAACTTCTCGGTGCAGTTACTCCAGGTTTCTGTAACTGCCTGCTTGTCTCTCAAGACAAGCTGTGGTATGTTATTTTTCTTTCCTTGCCCAAAGGTTACATGTTTGAACTTATGTGGGGTGCACCAGGAACTAGAGTCAAGTGAAATTTAAGAACATGAGCAGTGGGGGAAAGGGGAAAAAAAACTTCGAGGTTTTATCTGAGTTGTCTGGTGAAGATAGGAGACAGTCAGGGAAAGGGGACTTCTCTTGGGTTTACAGCAGTGAGATCAAGTTCTGCAATGTTGGTCCTATTTCCAGATGCTTCTCAAAATGAAGAACTTAGAGATCTGATTGATTATCGGTTATGTATTCAGGGAAAATGGCATTTTTAACAGAAGACACAGTTAAAATAAATACAGTTTTAAGAGTGTATTTACGGTAATGAGGCTAATTGCCTTAAAAACTTGTGTTAGGAAAAAGAATGGGAATGTAGAGGGAATTTGCTTTCCCACTGCTTTCAACCCCTGTGCATAACTACTCTCTGAATTAAACATTCTCACAATGTAGCCAAAAGGGGTTCATTCCAACATTCTCAAGCCCAGTGCTTCTCTTGAAAGGACGAGGTAAAGGTTTGATATTTGATTCTCTGACCAGGAAAGGTTCCTAGTACCAATGTATCCGCCAGAGCAAAAATTGTAGCAATACTGAATAAGCATTATTATAACAGTTTTCTTCTGCTATAGCAATATCAGATTTCTCTTAGCTCTCAGGAGCGTTACAAACCTATGATTGCTGACTTCTCTTTCTATCTCTTAAGTTTAGGAGAGGAATTTTATTCTTCCCTTTCCTGCCAGTAGCACTCATGCTCTAAAGGCATATTTTTACTGATTTTTTTTTCAGGTGCATTGCTAGCCTGAAGAGCTATTTCTGTCCTACTCACTTCAGCTTCTTGCTCCTGTCCCTGCATCTTTCCTTCTTGCCTCATTCCCCAAGTTGAGTTTGCTGAGCAGCCACAATAGCATTGCACACGTAAGAGTCACAGCTCTGTAATAAAGTGCCTTGTACAAAGCCATGCTGCCAGCAAAGGGGGCGTGTGAACCCACCACCGTCCTCAGCTGCTGGCTCTTGCTGCTGCCATCTCTGTAGTTGCTGGTGAATACACACCTGGTCTGTGATTCAGACTAATTTGTTTGGGTTTTCATGCCATTTTTGTTTTGACAGTCTATTTGACTTCATGGCTTATACAAGGCAGGCAATGAGAAACTGTGGCCACAGGCAGGAAGGAGAGCAGAGTTCTCTCTTTTGGCAGTAGTGAGGCTTTAGATCAGTGTATGACAATCTTAAGTATGCACCCTGCAACCACTCATCTGGCTTTTTGCTGCTAATTAGGAGAACTGGCTGCTTAGGATCATGGAATCATGCAATGGTTTGGATTGGAAGGGATCTTTAAAAACCATCCAGTTCCAACCCACTTGCCATGGGCAGGGACGCCCTCCACTAGCCCAGGTTACTAAAAGCCTCATCCAGCCTGGCCTTGAACACCTCCAGGGATGTCTTTTTCGTCTGTAGTCATGTACAGTCCAGTTGATTTTTGCCCAAATTAGTGAAAGGGCATGGGTGAGGATGGAATAAATAAAATTAAATTAAAAAAAAAAACCCAAATAAACAAAAAACCTCTTGTTAAGAAAAATGCTGCTAATGCAAAAAAAAAATAGAATGAGAAAAAAGGGGAAGTTTTAACAGTTCATTCTACCACATTCAGCCATACAGTCACTTATGCTCTTGTTTAACATTATTCCCTGCGAGATGTGAATGATCCTGCCACACAGATAGCCAGCCAGATGATGTCTATCCTAATGAAAAATTCTGATTTTTGGTGACTCTGGATCTGGGGACTATTTGTCCTTGCAGGTGCAGCAAAAATATGCAAAAAACTTCCCATGTGAGGAGGAAGTTAATATGCCTGCACAGCTTCACTTGTAGGCATATGCAAACCTGGCATGGGAATGGGAGAAGAGAAAACACATTTCAAAAAAATCAAATCGTAAGCAGTTAATCCTGTTCCTAAGTGGCAGATCTTGGATATACCTTATTTACATCACTAATCTTCACTTTTTTAAAAACATAATTTGACTGGTTTTGATGTGAGATGTTTAAACTTGGTGTACCGTGTGGCTTTTCCTAAAAGAGCTGAACAGCTTGCTATAATTCTTGGAAAATTATTTATGTCAGAAATGAAATAATTTTCTCTTTCCTGCACTTATGCTGGTAAAATTGTGACAGTGTGATTTAATATGATTTTTCAGTGAACTTGAATCCTCATTAATGTTTTAAAAATTAGCTTATTGTGAATTATTAGGAGTACTGCCTTCTCTTTTCAAGACAGATTTCAAAGTATTCTTGAGAATTGCTTTTGTGCAATTAGGCCACTGCTCATTGACTGTGCTTTCTGGGAATTTTTTTCCTAATTAATTGGAATAAATGTAAAAATATAGAATAAACACAACTTCTAATGAGGCTCTAAGTGTATTTGCCTAGCTTGCCGTTTCCTTTCTTTTCAACTACATCTGAAGGGAATATATCTTTAGGGATAAATACATGCAGGCGAAAAAATCGTAATGGGAAAAAAACATTTAACTGAATAGAAAACTAGGGATTGTTTTCATCTTCATGCTAGAGAATTTTTTTACAATTTTCTACAAATAGCAATGTAATTTAACAAGATGTGTTTTCATGGCTTTATTGAAGATTACAGAAAGATTAGCTTTACTGTTATGATAGTTTTTAAACATGCCCTTACTGCCTTGCAGGTATGATAACATTTGCCTCCTAATCTCACTTTCCCATCATGTCCTCTCTGGTTGGAAATGTAAACATTTTTTTTTTAATCCAAGGAGTGTAACTCCATGTCCTGAGAACAGATTCCTTCCTTTCTTTTGATAGTTCAATAAATTTGATTGCGATGTTTGTTGTAAATGCCCAAAAGAATGAATAAAAAACAGTTGGAAAAGAGTTGTAATTATTTAAATTTGCTTCTGAGGCCAGAGCAGAGTAACTCATCAAAAAAATCCTTGAAATATCCAGAAGACTTCCATATTCTGGACTCTTCTGTGTTTCTGACTTTTGTGGGTCTCAGATGATATTGATGAGTCCCTTGTGTCCAAAGAAAAGATGTTACACATTGCCTTCCCCTATCTGGAGCAGAAGAGCAAGCTCAGAGAAAGCGATGTTGGGCAGGGAACTGTCTGGGACCTCCCAGCACATAGCTGTTCCGGAACACGTATAAGGAGTTGTAGGATAGCAGTTTGCAAAATTTGAAAAGGAGACTGCAAACCTGCGTAGGTGTTCTCAACCAAAGGTACAGAGATGAGCCTGCCATTACTGCCTTCTGGGTCACCAGGTGGCAGCTACTACCACAGTCTCCTCTATTGAGTTTTGACTGGCTGCCATTCTTCCAAACCTTTGGTCCTTCAGAGAGATGTTTGGGGTATGAATGCACATATGCACCAGTGTACTGAAGACATTTTAATCTCTGTGAGATCATCATCGTGATCTCTGCTCTCTCATCAAGCAAGCAGCAAGAACAGACCTCTGCAGATTCCTGCACTGGGTTGCACAGCAAGATTGTGTTACTATAATCTCTAAAATGTCAACTATTTTTTTAAAATTTTTATTAAATTAAGAATGGTTAAAATCAGAGCTAACAAATTTATTGAAATTTACTTTAAAAATTGAGCTTGCAGTGTTTAAAATTTATGCAGATAAAGGCAAATTAAAGATGAAAAACTTACTATTTGCTTTCTACTAAAAACTCTAACCAAAATCTGCCTCCATATGGAAAAGTTCTAAGTTCTCTGTCTGCTCAGGGTATGGAAGGGTGCAGTCCCTCAGAGAGATACATCAGTGTTGCTGTGCAATGAGTGTTCATTTGCAAGGAAAGAATTTTCTTTGCCTGCTGTAAAACCACAACTGCCCAACAACACCCAGTCATGGCCTCTCTCGTGAGCAGGCTGGCCACGCTCCGTGGAAGTATTGTTTGTGTTCTCCGGTTTGATCCTCAGTAGAGGCTATACGGAAATCTGGCATCTCTGTTGGTTCAGTTGTATGGAAGGGTGATGCACTGCCAGCCAGAATGGAGGGATTAATGAAAATAATAACTATAAAAATGGCTGTGGGCAAGAACAAAGGAACGGTGTAATAGCCGTTGGATAAATAGCTGAAGGCATGAGTATGTAATGACACATAGTGCAAAGAGGACAATGATTTTTTCCTTGTGTGAGGTGGTTTCAGAGAATATTCTTCTTACCTGGTGGCACTGTACATCATTTTTATTCTGTCTGACATCAACCGGGAAATAACTGAATACAGTGGATATTTCTGAAAAAAAAAAAAAAAACAATAAGGAAGATGTTTAAGTATTTAACCCAAGGCCATTGCAAAGAAACACTAGATAATGATAGGCTCACTTAGATTTGTAGGGGCTTGGGCCTTTTCCTGGGTGAGGCTATTATCAAATTGTTGGTTACAAAAAGAACCCCTAAAGTGATCCGGGAGCAGAGTCTGAAATAGGAATTAGCAATGGCAATGAAAGTAGGCAGCTTTTAAGTATGTTATGAGTATTAGTTAAAGTTTTATGAATCATACTGTACTTTAGATTGACTTTTTCATCCACAGAACAAAATGTAGTCAAATTTTATTCTTGTAAGTCCTTCTGGTATAAAGCTGTCACATGAGTCAGGAATGGGAATTGTTATAAGAACTCACTCAAATAAATTGATATTTGAATCTACCTCTACAACACAAAGGAGAGAGATAAAGTGACATTTCCTGTGTTTGAGATTAGTAGTTTCTCAGGATTTGATTCATGGGATGAAACACAAAGACAGAACAAAAGAGCTCTGTAGATGAACATCTGTTCCTCTTTGGAGCATTGTATAGTTATTGTGAAACATATTTTAATTTTTGTTTTGTAATGTATTTCATTTTTGTGTGTAGCAAATAATAAAGGACTCTGCTATCAATAATGAACAGTATTCATAAGTCACAGCTATAATAAGCATATTAAACTTCCAAAGTTATAGGGTGCTACTTTTAAATAAGTGGTGTATCTCTCCTCCAGGAAAACTAAAATTGGCAACTAGACGCTTGAGCAAAGGGGCAGGGGGAGATGTTCCCTGCTGCTCCTCTGTTTATAATTAACCTTGTTTCAGTTTGTTTATTCATGTAGCACTAGACATAACTGTGGTACCTGTCAAAACAAGTCAATCAAATGATAGCAGTCAAAGCATTTTATGTTACCCATGTTCCTTTCCTCCCTCCATTTGGAATTTGATTAATTGGAAGCCTGGATTGGAATTAATTGCTCCAAGTTTGACAGTTTCTTTGGTAGGTTCATCAATATGATACTGTTTTCCCTTTCAGAGGAAAAAAGAAATTATAGAAATATTCGTTCTATAAGTTTAAGTAACTTCAAAAATAAAGCAACACTGAGCTATACGTTTTGCAATTGAGTTTTGTAGAAGTGAATGGTCTATGGAAAGCCAGGAGCAACCTCAGTTTGGGTTCCTCATTTCCTTGGCCGGTTGCTCACATGAGCATAGTTAATGTCCTGTGTCCCACAGTACAGCCAGGCTCACAGTGCCAGGGAAGGTCCTCAGTCAGGCAGGCTGTTGTATGGGTATGTTCTGGTTGTATTATCTTGTTTTTCTGCCTGAAACAGTTTCATAAATCTGAGTTCCTTCAGCCTTCTGGAGCCAATCCCTTTGTTTCGTACTTGTAGAAAATGATTGTATCAAAATGCAATGAGAGATCATATGGGAAAGGAGGGTGACATTTATTCATGAAATCTCCAAATAAGTTACCCACTTACGGTCATTCTCTCATATCTTTCGTTCACTCTTCATTTCACCCACATCCTCACCAGCCCCAGGATGCAGGTGCCAAGGTGGTCTGGCGCACTTGTGCGTGACACAAAGGACACGGGGCATTGAACCCTCACCACATCTCCTGGCATTTTCTTGACCAGCAGCCAGGGACTAATTATTTGGACAGATATTTTATACCCTCTAGGAGTCCACTGTTGTCATGAGGTGGAAGTTTAAATATTTCTTTCTTCAGTCTCTAAGTCTTAGACAAGGCAACTACTCATTGCCTGTTTTTTCTTCGTTTAGTGAACATACATCTTTTTCTTCATGATCTGCTTTCCTGTTGGGCTTACAGGCAAGCAAATGGCATATGTCACATGCTGTAACCTTGCTGCCAACATCCTGCTGTTATGGTACAGGGTCTTCTGCTGACAAGACATCTGTGCTGTGATCTTATAAAAGAGTCCAAGCATTCTGTCCAGGCTCAACAGAAACAACCCATTTTTAGTTTTATTGCTAAAAATGTTCTGTATTGTTAATACACATCATTTCGCTAAACTTTCTTCTTTCTTTTAGTGCTTCCATGCACATTTCCATTCATATTTCATTTGTTTCTAGCCTAATGTTTCTATTACAAGTCCTATGCATTTTGTGGCTTCACCAAGTTACTTTATGTTCAACAGGTCACTTGGTCGGTGGTGAGGCACTGTGGTAAAGCCAGGAATGCAGCAGTTAGGAATTATGCATTTTATGTCTTTAGAGCACTCTGTTTTGGTTAACTACCTGCAAATTACACACTTCTTAACTACATTTTAAGGTTATGATTTAAATCCTACTTTATTTGGCTTCCTTATTATTTGGAGGTTCCCAGCTAGGACTGTGAAACTCATGTTGGATTTACCCTCTAAAATCCTCATTCTGTTTGCTGGCTTAAAATAAATCTGTTTCTCTATGTAGGATGGGAGCAAAATGCAACATCCCACTTGGGTTATGAGTGAGAGTTTCAGTTCACTTCTTGCTAGAAAGCTGACTTTCTCTAGCTGCAGTTGATCTTTTACGCTCCCTCTTTGGTTACTGGAAAGTGATATGCCCACAGTGTGATTCATCCCCTGTGTCTTAAACAGTGATTTTATTATCATCACATGGAGGCACCTAGTGCTGGACTAATCATAGGGGGAGACTCCATGCCTGCTTTTTACCAGAAAAGTAGGCAGAATATATTTTTTTACTAATACAGTGATGCATATAAAACATGTATCTGGTGCAGCAAATAATGCAAAATAGATGTAAATAGTTCCTGGTTACCTTTTCCTGAAATAGATATGATTGAGACTTGGGAGTTGAGTTGTTTTGGCTGCAACCTTTTTTTTTTTAATGGCTTCATTACCCTTTCAAATATTTTAATGGTTTGTTTACTGATAATTCAGGGAAAAGGTATGCATAAATATCCTTGACTACTGCTAATATCAGCACTTCTTCTGCAGTTTCCAGTTGTGATGGAATAGCTTTTTCCCTTGCCCCTTTCCTCTTTGTGATAACAGTAATGTCTGCAGTCTCATTCCACTGTTACATGCTATTATCCACAGGACCAGCTCCTGCATTTGTGAGTCCTGAAGGCAGATGAATTTTACACCTGTCCAGTAGAAATGGAAGGAAATAGAGTTTGATTAATCTTCCCTAGTTTGCACATTGACTTAATCTTATATGTGCTTATTCTCTTCACTGGTTTTGAACAAAGCCGATTGTGACTTGGGTGTACGCCAGTATTAAATCCAGTTCTCTTTCCTTTTTCGTCTTGAAACAGTCTTCTCTTATTCCTAAACCATAGAATCACAGAATGGTTTGGGTTGACCTTTAAAGGTCATCTAGTTCCAGCCCCTGTGCCCTGGGTAGGGACACCTCCCACTAGTCCAGGTTGCTCAAAGACTCATCCAGCCTGGCCTTGAACACCTCCAGGGATGCGGCATCCACAACTTCCATGGGCAACCTGTGCCAGTGTCTCACCACTGTCATCATAAAAAAAATTTTCCATGTATCCATTCTAAATCTACCTTCTATCAAATTCCTGTTGTGAAGAAATTGGGCTCTCTGTCCAAGCTGAGGTGTTGCTGTGAAGCAGATTCCACATGAGCAAAAGAGAAAGTGAGGTAGAGGTCATTCCTAAAAGCAACTTCTGATCTGTGTTCTGATGGCAAAGCCCGCCTAAGGAGTGGGCACAGGAGCCAATAAGAAAAAGGTTCTGCGATTAAATATGCTGATTTATTTTGCTTTTTTGATACTCAGTGCAGCAATTGAAAGAATCAAATTTAGAAACAAAATCTTGTTCCTTGTGTTCCCAAATGTTTGAATGATTCTCTGTTTTTAAAATAGAATAAGAATGTGATATAAGACTAACCAGAAGTGGCTAGTGACAAGAGGAATCCACATCATGGATGCACAAACCTTTCTAAGGTCTTAAACCAGAAACCTCCAGTCTAAATGGAGGTGAGACTCTAACTTTCACAGCACTGATCCTCCCACTCACCTCTTCCCACTCCAGCCCCCAGCCTTTCAGAATCCGGGAGCGTGATTCATCTCATCGCTTTCAGATGTCTCTTTGAGATGAGATGAATCATGCTTTAAAAGCTCTTAATTAATTTTCATTGATTATAGAGGTAGCATAAATGATTAGCATAGTTGTTTGATGTCACTTCGCCATGTGAATCCTACTTTTGTTGTAGTATACTCTACTAGTGCCCTAGCAATTAGCAAAAGTCATTTAAGTTAAATTAAATGGGCCATTGTTCCATTCTCAGTTCTTCCCATGAAGAAATTTTTTAAAGCAGACGCGTATGATTAGGCAATGGAACGAGATCATTATCAGTAGGAAAACCATGGAAACTCTCTCTTCTGCAGGTGTCTCTCCTACCTCCTCCCTCTTTTCTCCCCACAGTATTGTCCCTGTCTTGTTCTGCTCTTTTACACCTTTTCACACTCTACTGGTTGGTTGGATCCCAGAGACAGACTTACATACACAATGTAGACCCGTGCGTTGTAACACAGCTTGCCTTTATGTACACTAGAAAAGCAGAAAAAGGTACTCATTTCATCATTGTAAACATAACTTTTGTAGCAGAGGGAAGCCTGTTTTGGTCCTCTGATTTTACAGTTTCATACGCCAGTTGTGATATAACCATACAAACAAACAGCAAACGCCAGCACCCCGGTCAGCGCTGCAGAAAAGGGAAGGGATGATCTTTGCTACTGTTCGCCTGCAGCGCAGCAGGACCAGGCTGCGTTAGGAACTCCTCTGCACAAAATACAGAACAGCTATGTGGCCAGAAGTGACCTTGCCCTTTACAAGTGTTAATAAAGGGGAGAGAAGAGGATCGAAGCATACCATGAGCTAATCTTCCCAGGGTCATGCCCTAGGTGAGCAGTGGAGCTGAAGAAATCTCTCTGGCTGCAGTCTAGCCAACTCATTTGCTCTCATCATCATTCTGGAATACTCTCAGTTCTTCACTTTACTGGTAGAAGGATATGGAGATGTTTTTTGGGTCAAAAGGGTGATAATTATGTCACCAAGGAACATTATACAATCATTTTTCTTTCTCCACAACTCATGTTTTAAGGAAAATTTCCATTCTTGATGTTTTCATCAGAATATATTTTTGCTTCTTTGTTAGTAGTCCCAGGCTAATGAACAAATTCTTCAGTGCTGAAGATCTTTTTATCCTTGTAGTTGTCCTTGCCATAGTGCATAAATAGTAACAGTGATCACTAAGCTTTAGCTGGAAATTAAATAAAGCTTTATTTTAATTATTCTATACTTCTGAGTTAACTTCATATGTATTGTTAAATAGTCATCTTAATTAAGTAATATTTCAATTTGAGATATTAATCCAGAGGTTTATTTTTGTAACTGTTTTGGCACTATCCATTATATAGTCGATTATGTTATCTGACCTCACGTATTTGTTAAGCTAAATAAGGACTGAATAAAAATAATGTGAGAAAAAAATATATTTGATTCACTCAAAAAACCTTCTCTTTGTACTCATACAGCTGATAAAAATCCTACATGTATTAAATAAACCCTTCCTTAAGTTTTATTGCACAAGCAGTGAGTCTGTTGAGTTTGCAATAAAATATCAAATTCCAGGCAACTCATTTTTTACTATGCATTTTACTGCTCAGGCTGAAGCTATTACTACCATGTTTGTTTTAAGAATGACTGAACAGCATAGATTTCGTAGATAAAATGAGTGATTATTCTCTAAATAGAGATAACTGTTTTTTCTGTACAGCTGAAAGAGAAATGCCTGGTTGAGGCAATAATCTAAGCAGGTTATTGTCAGTAACAGATTATTTGTTCAGCTGGAAGTTCCCATTAGCTATATGGTCTATGAAAAATTAGCTGTATGAAGTAGATTTTTATGGAAATAAAGCACAGTAGTTTCTGTTATTTCTACGATGGAGAGATAAAAATGTTATTATAAATGAAAGTAATGATTTGTCTGTTTATGGAACGTGTCAGAGGACAGGAAAAGCAGGAAAATTATAAAACTCTCCTTTTTTTTTCTTCCCCCCACATCTATTTATTTTGCCTTCTTTTTCCTGAATCATATTGGCATGTATTATTGACATTGTTCCAAAGTTTTGCTCGTTCGGTGCTTATCTAGGAATTTCACAGATCACTGAACAGAAGTTATATGTGTACAAAGGACTATTGCTTTCTTATTTTATGGATCCATAGCCAAAGATATTTGTGTCCTAGAAAAATATACAAAGCAGATTTAAATTCAAATATCTACACTTTTTATCTTTCACTTTCACATACCCTTCACTGCGATATTGCAGAAACTTGCAAAATCTGCAGTACAACTCTCCATGTATTTTTCAAATTGTGGGGACAAGAAGAATACTTTTAATTTTGTTCTGATAGACTGTGATGTATTTTATACTAACAGTTAGCACAATAAACTCCAAGCTTCAGAGTTTTATTACTAGTTTTGGCAAGTTGTGCCATAACTTCTTGATGTAGGCTGCACTGGCCACTCGCAAGGACAAAGCCATGGGTATGGAATCATCACTGGTTCAATTCTTTTTGTCTCTACCTTCTTCCAATTGTACATGACAAAAAATTTCCTTAATTTATTTCTGTCCCTGACCTTCCAGGAAACATGAAAGAGTGTTGACCCCACAGATATCTGTCATGTTATTTGCATTTCTGTAAAGAATACTGTAATTGTACAGTAGATTAAATACATACTACCCTTGCCTTCCTCTTTAATGATATATATTGTGCTGCTAATGTTTTGTTTTCCGTATCTTCTCCAGGTCTGGGTTTCAGTATTGCAGGAGGGGTGGGAAACCAACACATCCCTGGGGACAACAGCATTTATGTCACCAAGATTATTGACGGAGGAGCTGCGCAAAAAGATGGGAGGTTGCAGGTTGGAGATAGACTTCTTATGGTAAGTATGACAAATTTAAATCACATTTTATTTGTCTGAAAATTGTTTCATACAGAGACCATTCTATGATTCTATGATTCTGTGACTTTCATTCATACGTTTTACTGGAGGTAGCCTTTACAACGTCAATAATAATTTTCATTTTCTCATTGTCTATATATATTTCTGAGACCCGTTAAAAGGCAATGGGTTATATTACTTTGACAGTCCTTCAACTGAGTAAAAAATAAATGTATTATGCATATTAGTGGCAAATCAAAATACACCACAAAACTTTAAAGGAAGGTTTTAGACAAACTGTTCTATGGCAGTACTGATTGTACTGATCATCTTAATAAAATTGAAAAATGTGAAAACATGCCATTAAACTCTCACATGTAGCCACTGTCAGTGGACTATTACCTACATTTCAGTACATGTAGGAATACTTTATGTACATGTTCCACATAGATGTTAAAAAAAAATGTTTTCTATCCATTCCCTTGAGGCTGTGTACTTATTTTTCTGATGGATCTCACTTCAGGATCTGATGGATCTCACTGTTCCCCGTAGATAATCCTTTCCCACTCACAGAGTTTGTTTAATTCTTTGTGAAGGGGGAAATCCTGACCCTGGTGAATCAGCAGAAGTTAATCCATGTCAAGTTGTATTCATGTCAATGCATTTGCATAGATTACAGCAGGTAGAGAAATATTTTTTGAATTAGTGCCATGAAAAAAAAAAAATGTACTGCAGTAGCTCTGTTTTGTGACATGATATCTAAGCAGTAAAAAGTTGCCATGACCTTTTCTTGCAGCCTGAAAAACTGTGTCTGATTGAAGTTTTCTTTATTTGGCTATGGACACTGTGTTCCAGCCACATGTGAAGATGACCATTTATTTTATACAGGGTGTTAAACAGAACAGGAAAGGCACTTGGATGCTGGGTTGGTGACTGTGTGACATTTTTTAATTAACCCAAGTGGACAGATAAAACAGCTTAAGGATCAAATGGTGTTCTCAAAATCAAAGCAAAATGAAACTAGAAGTTACAATTTCTTTGGCATTTCTTCTTTGCAGGTTCTGAACACAATAAAATTCAAGTCACTGTCGTACAATAACATTTTGGCTCATTTTTGTAAAAAATATATATTTGTATTTTCCAAAGTTGCAGCTTATTTTGTCATTTTGTACCTTGTAGCAAATCTGCTTGTGTTGAGCTGTTGGTTTTTTTCATTATGAGAATTCCTCACAGTTTTTGTGTTATCTGCAAATATTTTTTACCTTACTCTTAATTTCTTCCAAGTCACTTGAGGTAATAAATAATCTATAGTGAAAAAACAAACAAACAAACAAAAACAACAAAAAAGGAAAACCCCTGCATTCACCATCTCCAGTGTAATTTAATCAGAATTAATCTGAATATAAAAAAATTGTTTTATACACTATTATGTATAAATTAATTCTTTCCAGACTTTTATAGGATTTGTCTGTTAAGCATTGAACCTGTGATTCACTGCAGTCAGATGTAGATGTTCTTCATTGTGACAAGTTTATACTCCTGAATCTGACCTCTGAAAATGAGCAGAGGTCAATCTCGGTGTGTTTGATGTCACATCTTTATACTGCTTTCCTTTCAGTCTGGACCAGTTCTTTACTTAACATTATCTCATTTTATCACTGGATGTAAAATGGGCAAAAAAAAACCCAAAACACGATCATAATATTGCTCTCCATTAGTCGTGTGCTTCCAGACCAATCTTTTCACTGTTGCATAAGAAGTCAGCTTGTTCTTTGTATACCTTTACCATTAAAGTGGAGATAAATTTACAAGATCAAAATTTATTTCTAAAATTCGCGCAGATTACAGCTGTGTTTTGTGGTCCTCTCCAACAACACACCCTGATTTCTTTGTAACTTGTGTACTTCCAATATCTTTTCTCTTCTACTTTGCGAAGTATCTGTCAGTTCATGGCATTTACCTCATGTTCTTTTGTGAAAAGTGAGTGAAAGAATTCATTACTTTCTTTTGGCAGCGTATCAGCACAATATTACCCTTGTCATCTATACGGTCCTACTTCAGCTTCACTGATTCCTTATTGATTATATATTAGAAAACGTCCTTTTTTATTATTATTCTCGGTAGTGCATCCTTTCTTGACCTTTATTTTTTCCATCATTTCTCTATAAAATTTACTAAACTTTGTCATCCTTCTGGAATTCTCAACAGCTGCTGGGGAGCTTGTTTCATTTTTGTACCTGTGTTCTGATAAGTTTGTATTAAGTGCTTTCCGATCCCAAACACGCAAATCAAATGCATTAAAATATAAGATGTAATAAGAGATGCTGCAAAATCAAAACTAATATAGAAATGTAATACCATCAGGTGCTATCTGAGCATTTTGCAGTTTGGTGACCCTACCATTACTAAATGCAGATTGCTAATAGTGTGTTAAGCATTCAGAAGATATATTATGTAAATACTGAGCATTGTGATTATTGTGAAATCTATGCAAGGGCATGTCTATACAGTTATGTTTCAGTGGCACTGAGCCTGCACTTAAGGCTTATTGTCCTGAGCACTTCCCCAGCAAAATGTTTCATTGCAAGATAATCCTGAGGTGCCCATTAAGAAAATTACTGGAGGAGGCATAGATGTTCTCAAGTTGAAGAATGAACTCAGTGATTTTTCTAGGTGTAGGTGAAAGGAGCAGATCAGAGGTCTGCTCTGGAGACTTAAACAGCTAGGAGGAAAATATTCCCTTACTGTATTCTGGTGGTAACGCCTACAATAATGTCTTCTACTGCTGGTAGTAATGCCTGCGGTGAGAATGTGACGGCACGGGATGGCTCAGCTAGGTTCCTTCTCCTTGCACTGGAAGGCAGCAAAAGGAAATCACATACAGAGCATCATAGGCTAACATGATAATTCAGGGTCATCTATAGGGTCAGACGAGGTTGCTCAGAATTTTTCCAATTGAATCTCAAAAACCTTCAAGGATGGAGCTTCCAACCCTTCCATCCCAAACCATTCTATGATTCCGTGATTCTTTACTCAGGTAGGTGCACCCACAGATCCAGAGTTGCACTGTGGTGGCAGTTGGTGAAGTACAGGAATTAATCAGATTTAAAGGAAGAAAACAGTATGGGCAGATAGTACCTGATCTGTAGGTTGTTCTGGCTGACTAGCACAAGGGAAACACACTGGAAAAAATATACTCTGATGTGGAGAGTGTGAGCCAGCTCAGGGAGTTGGGTGGCTGTGTCCCTCCTGATGCAGCACTGGGCTCTGAGACAGATTTACGCTGTCATTGACGCTGGCCTTGCAATGCTTTATCTAGCATTTAAACTCATTTGCTAGGATCAGGTTTTGGACTTTACCCTAGCAATAAGCTTCCCAATTTATTTCTTCTAATGATACTCCTAACTGGTTGTTCCTTCACAGTTGTATCATCCTCATGCCACTTCATTAGCCTTAAAAACTTTTTTTTTTTTACCACAAATCAGTATAAACTGAGATCAAAAATGATGGTCCCATATAGTACAGTGCCTCATGCACTGTGTATGCACTACACCACTTGAAGCCTGAAGCCTCATACTTGTCTGCACAGCACGAATTCTTGCATTTCTCCACAAAGATTTGGTTTATGCCACTTAGCCCGTAACTGTTAGTAATCTAAGCAAGCTAATTTCAAAGGGATTAACAGAGAGTGTTATCTGAAGACAGACAGTTTCTTTCTATTCAGAGTCCAGCATTTATACAGCTAACTCAGGAGCCCATGGGATTATAAGTAGTTAGTTAATCCAAACAGATTTACGTCCTTATGATAAATGTTTGCTCTCCAGCACTGAAAAAGATTTCACTTTTCGCAGCCTTTTAGATCATGGTGAGTTTTTAAAAAGGCCATCAGCCTTCCAGATTTGCAGCTGGCACGTCACAGGAATTCACCAGCAAATGTTCACTCAGGATTCACTCAGGAAAATCCAATTTCTGAATGAAAAGTACAATGTTACGCGAAAGCAAACATTACCACTGGGAAGGTAAAGATCACCTCTTTGTCTCATTCACTGAATGAATCAAATTTCTCTTACCCTAAATCAATAGAGGAAATGAATGAATTCCCCTTAAAAAAAGAAAATTAAATAAGACAGGCTTATTCCTCCAGAGCTCTTATTCTATCAATTTCTGCTGTTGTGAATGAAGTTATTCTTTAGAGCATTAACATAGCCATTTTGAAGATTGTAACATTTTCAGTCTAGCTACTTCTCAGTGCCTTTGTTTTCCATCATGAATCTAGGAAAACGTCCAAATAAGATCATTTTTGCTTAGGTTTACACTTCGTTGCTGTTATTATGCCATTTAGGAAAAAAAAAAAAACAAAACAGTCTTTTTATATCTCTCTGGCAATATTTCTTACTGGTTTCCCCCATCACTCGAATAGCTTCTTTGATTGGATTTGTATCTTTAATTATCTTCTCTATGGCTATATTATTACTTGCCCTTGTTCTTTTCCTGTAATATTGTATGTCTTTGTACCACATACTTTCTGTTTAAAGAAACAGCTTTCCTGATTTCTTTTTTACTTCAGGTGCTATTTGCATTTCTGAATTTTCTGCATACGGAACTTTTCCCATTAGAAAAGCTCCACTTGCTCCATGCCTGTTTTCCTTCTGACTCCTCTCCTTTGGCTCCTGTCACAGCATTTTGTGACTCAAGCACCCTAAACTTGCAACTAAACTGATCACTCAGATGAATTTCTTTTTCAGCATTTGTCTTGGGGTTTTTTTTCCCCCCTCAATTCATTGTTACCTAAGCTGGCTTCTTAGACCCAGAAAGATGGGGTACAGTACCCATTCTACCCACTCATCTCTGATGTCAGCCCTTCTGCATGAAAACTTCCACATCTCAGAGGGTTGTATGCCATACATGCTTTAATTTATTATTTTGTGCACACCTCCCACTCTTTATCTTCTTTACCTCTAACTCAACTCCTTTTTCAAACCACATGCTCTGCTAAGGTCATCTCGACAGCAGGAAGTGAAGCTCTGGTATCATGCACTGACTGTGCCACAACCACTAAAAATGCCGGATTTAGTACTTTAAATTCTGCTAAAATGCACAGCTTTTATGGAAACAAGAAGGTCAAGAAATAGTTTCTCTTGGAGATTCTGAGAGATTCTCCTCTCTCTATAGATCTTACAATCAAAACAAGCTGTAACACCTTATTTCCTAATAATCACCATCTCTGGCATGATATTTTGAAAAATGATATCAAGAGATTTCCTTGTGAAAAAAATTACATATTTCAGTCATCTTGCAATAATATCTAGGGAGCTGAACAATATAGTTATTCATAGTATTAATGTTTTCATTTTTGTATATCAGAATACATACAGATGTCTTTATATTTAATAATTGTTTTATGATCAAAAAGTAGAAAAGATATTAATACATGTGCATATTAATGGGAATTGTAGGCACAAAGCAAGGACTACCTTCTTAAAGAAATTGGGAAATGCACAGTATATATTCTGTACTGTACTTCTGAATTGATGTTGGCAATGACTAAGGAAAGTGGTTTTATCTCCTTGTTAAAGAGCTCCTGTTTAAAAGAGACCTTACGGCACCACTGAGAAGATTTGTCTTAATGAATGGATCAATGTGGGGTCTTATTTATTTATTTATTTATTTGCTATTGATGTCTATTGAGTCTGTCTTTATTTATTTGTTTACTGAGAACTGAGAAGTCCAGGACAAGATTAATTAGTAGGAAACTTTCTAAGATTGTTCTCTCTAGAGATGAGTGATTTTCTGATTTTTCTATATATTTGGAATGAGTCTGAATAGCAATTTTTGGTATCTGTCACTGGAATACTTTTTCTAGCAGAACTCTGTTTACTTTGAAGGGTCCTTTCTTCTCCTTAAATTTTGTTTCAATGTCTTTTCTCTGAAGCTCTCCTTTGTATCTTGATTTCACTCGTGTGTTACCTTCTTTCAAGTTCTACCAAGTTCCAGCTCTACGTATTTCAGTTTTCCACAATGTTCTGCACACTTAAGCTTATATGTACTAGAAATGAGAAAAAAAAATCATTGTACATAAACTTTGCAATGATCCCTAGGATCTTAAAGTGTCTATAGAGAAACATAATGCATAAATGCTCCGATATTCATTCTTAGAGTTGCTTGGTCTTTAATTCCTATCTTATCTTCAAGGTTTGTACAACTTGTAGTCAGTGTTGGTAAAATACCTGTCCACTAAAGTTATTGTCAGAGAGATAAAAAGTAGGACCTGTCATGACTAATATAAGTTTTATATGTATCATACTAAATTTTCTATTTCTAAAATGGCAGTTTATCCTCCAGCTGCACAACTGTGACATCCAAGTGCATTGTGATGAAAGTATAACAGTCTTAAGTAAAATTTAATTAGCTAGATTTTCAGGAAAAAACTCTGAAAAAAAATTGCAACAAGTCAATTTGTGTCTTAATTGGTTTTATGTGTTCCTAAAAAGACCAAAAAATTAAATCCAGACAGTACTATGACATTTCATTTTGTGTCTTTTTTGACTAAGAACATTTATTTCCAACAGCAGTATAGTGGGAGGTTATTATGTGAGATTTTCTTTACTTCAAAAAGCTTGCAGTTAGGATGAAACACAACAAGATAAGTACAATGTACAGACAGACAGCATGGGAAGGAAAAATGTAAAGGATAACTGTGCAGTCATATTTCCAAAAGTGTGAATCTTCAGTATTTGACAGTTTTGAAATACATAAACAAGTAAGGCTTAATTTCAGCCACTTCTTCTTGCTATCAACCTAGCAATTTAAAAGACATCTATTTATTAAAAGTGCATGTGTATGTTACTGGTCTTCATAACAAAAAAAAAAATGAAACCCCAGAGAAATTTATCAAAGATGCGGATCAGATTTTTATTTAAATAGAAGATGTCAAAATACAGCATACAGTGTCAGCAACTCCCTTCTGAGTGCTAGGTTCTATCATTGCTCATCATGTCAAATTGTCATAACATGCCTGTCATTGCGTCTTTCAATTAACCTTAAAACCAAGTCTGAGAATTATTCAAGAAACAAAGTTTAATAAGAATCCTTGCATTTAGTAATACTGTCCAATAGCAATCATTTTCTCTTGGTGTTGATGAAATCGTCTGGGTATGAAGAGTCCTCAAGTGATTCATAATAGCTGGATTTCTTTCCAGTTACCAAACCCTTTGGCAGTTGCTTATTGTCACAGACAGGTCTCTGATAATTTACTGACACTAAATTCCCTAGAAATTTTTTTCAGTGATTTACAGCTGTTCTGTGTTATACTATTGTTGAGGACCTACTTTTTCTTCCCTCTTGCATAAGCTTTACAAGGAATCCTTGCAATAATTGTAGAAGTTGGATGATGGCACTTTACATCGCAATAAAATGTTTCATGTACAACATTCACCTTGAAATGTAGGTCACTGGAACAGGCTCCCCAGGGAGTGGTCATGGCACCAAACCTGTCAGAGCTCAAGGACTGTCTGGAAAACGCTCTTAGTCATACGGTTTAGTTTCAGGTAGTCCTGCAAGGAGCAGGGAGGTGGCGTCAATGATCCTTATGGGTCCCTTCCAACATAAGATATTCTATGATTCTATCATTATCTATTGGCTTGCATCACATGTCTGAGACCTGATCTATATCCTTCTTTACTTTGTTCCTCTATCCTAGAATTTCCCTGTTCAGGATGTATGCTTTTTGGGGACAAGGACCATTCAGTATTCTGTTTGTAGGAAGACAACATATTGTTGACGTTCTGTGGTTACAGCAGATTTATATGTGCATAAAATTTATATATGGCTATGATAAACCATTTCTGACACTTTTATTTGGATTTTCTTTTTCTGTGATGATAGCATAAATAGGCAGGATGTATTGCCACTGTTTCCTTCCCTGTTTAGTCTGTAGTCCTGTCCTCTTATCCTTGCTCTTGTTAAGTATTTTTCCTTTCTGATAAAGCACAAAACTAGTACGACATTCTCTTACTCTTTCAATGTCTCTTTCCCATTCTTCCAGAAAACTGACAAACTTTCACAAGGAAACTCCCTTTCCCCCCCATCCAGAACTACCCTTTTTCATTTCCTGCACCTCACAGGCAGCCTCTTACTGTGTATACCACCCTGTATGTCTTGTTATTTCAATTGTCAATGCCACATCAGGGATGGAAAGTTTTGAGGGTGTTAAGTAGTCCTGAGGTCCCAGCCGTGCATGCTAAGAGATGAATTGGGACAGTTCATCTTGATAGGTCAAATAACGTAGACAGTTTCTGTAAATGATGTGCTGTTAAGTTGTTGAATTATTATTAAATATGGTTTTATGCTAATAATGATACTGGTAGCAGAATATCACAAAGGACTTTTCTACTGAAACAACCAACTGCCATCTGGACCCATTATGATTCTGTGATATTATCAATACTGCTACGTCAGTCTTTGAATATGCATGTAGTAAGAAAACTGTATTTTCTACCTTGCTGCAATATTGCTTATGTAATCTTCAGTGGTCTTTGTCTACAGCATTTTTCCCAAAATTGTGATAACTGCAAGACTTTGTCATTTTTTTTTCTGCTTCTGCATCCTGATTCACCTGTCTGATTTCTCCTTTAAGGTAAATAACTACAGTTTAGAAGAAGTTACCCATGAAGAGGCTGTAGCGATACTGAAGAACACATCAGATGTAGTGTATCTGAAAGTTGGAAAGCCCACCACCATTTACATGACTGATCCTTATGGCCCACCAGATATTACTCACTGTAAGTGATTTTTGCAACTCATTTTGCAGGAGATATCGGTTTGGCAGATGATTGTGGTTTTTTTGTAGCTTGTCCAAAGTACCGCTTTAAAGTTTATGAAGCAGCTTGGAAGGCTGCAAAAATGGAATGCTTATTGCAACTTAAACGCACTACACTCCTGAAGTGTTACAAATAATATAACTCTGCTACAGTATTTTTGCAGCAAAAGTAACGATGTACTGTTGTGCTGATTCCAATTAGCCATTGTCCAGGTATCAGACTGAACTGTAACTCTTGTGACAACTACAGTTATAAGCACATCCAAATGTGTTTTGAAATATGATTGGATTTGCAGACTGGAGTCCTCTGTCCACTGAAAATTTGGAATAAGCAGCAAACCGTCTTGTACAGACTTCGTAAAAAGCCTGAGAAAAATATATATGATATTTGAACTAAATATTCACTTGGAATGGAAAAGTCACTGTTCCACTTACCCAAATTTACCTGTTCTCTAAATATGTCCAATTCCTAAATTATTGTTCCACTTTCTCAGTCTGTCCATTAATTTTATGTGTGTTCATCCGCTATTTTTTTCACTGAGAACCAATGCCTTATTTGTCCTTGCATCAGTTGTCCTACTCTGTTGTAGGAAAAGTTGTTGAAAAAAATGTAGTAAAGCTCACTTTGGGATCTTATAGGAGGGGAAGATAATTTGATTTTGAAACAGACTGATGTCAATCAGACTGTCATATCCATTCAAAATCATCTAGGCTCATTTAAGCATTCAGATAGAAAGATGTGCATCCAGGTGTATCACCAGGACATCCAGGTTCATCAAGGTGCATCACCCTGAGATGACCAAGCATAAGAGTAGGTGGCTGTAGAGTCCTTATCATACACATATGCTTTCTTCTTATGTTGGCAACCTCTTTGCTGATGTGGTTTTTGTACCCTTAAGGAGGTGACAGGAATTAGGATCTTCTGTCTCTCCCATCTGTCCCTCCTATGTGTTTTCCAGATTTACTCACTTCTCTTTTGTCTCCTTATCTGAGTGTCCTGAGCTCCAATCTAGCCTTTATCTCCTGCCATCATCTCTTAATGGCTTGAGTCTTTATTTTGGTTTGGGTGTAGGCTGTCCTGACAAGTTATACGTAGTTATGTTGAGCATTGATGACCTATTGATGAACCTGGGTGCTATCAATACATGCAATTCTTTTACCCATCCTGCCAGACCTCTAGGTGTCCGTCCATACCCAGGCAGTCCCATTCCATTTTTCATTCACAGCGACCTTAACATTTCCGTTGCAGCTCTCTGTGCCACCAGTGCCTGTTGTTCTAAACAGTTCATTACTGGAACTCCTCTTCGTCATTCAGTCGTTCATTAAAAGCTGTCTGCTGTGGGTTCAACTATGAACATGGACAAGCTGCACCATCTAACAGCTGGATGGCCATTTCATTTCTGACAAGAGCTTCAGCAACTAATCCACACCTATTTTGTTCTCCTGCCAATAATTCTAGGGGCACTTAAGGTGAACCAAGGGCTGGGGGAGGCAGATTTTCCCAGTAAATGTTAGATATTTAAATTTTTCTGCACTTTTGTGTAAGTGTTGCTACTATGGACTGACGAAGTTGAGGGAAAAGCTAAATATTCATAATCTTTTTTATTCAGACTGCTCCATAAAAATAGAAGGGAAGGTTTTGTAATGTGCACATCAGGTGGTATACTCAACTGTGCTGAGGATACCTATTCACTTAGCAAATGTTACAACAGATGGCAATCATATTGTTCAGCAGCAGTCTGGTCTGGATCGTAGCAAAGCCCGAGAAGTAAAAATGCTGAATGTCCCTGTCCAATCTCCTGCTTTATAATACTTTCTAAAATAATAATTCAGGAGTTCTAAAACAGTGTGTTTTATTATGTCAGATTATAGATCAGCAGCATACAAGAAGACAGAAGTCATTCCAGAGGGAGAGTGAAGGTTGAAAAGATTTGCAGTAGCCCATCCCAGGCTGTTGGTGCATACAAATTCATTTATCCTCAGGGAACCTTTCATTATACCTACATGTTCAGAGTATTTCAGAACGGGTAATGGACTTTCCCTGTAGAGATATTTTGCTTTGAAACATTCTGTGTCTCGGCATCTGAAAGAAAGACTGAAACTAATACTAGAAAGTTTAGCTGTCTTCTTTTCATGAGAAAATTAATCATAGCTCATTGCAGAAGCACATATCATTGCTTTTCTTATTTACCATTTCCTTTTCTAATTAAATTAACTGGAGAATTGAATACGACTATTATTACATCTCTCCAGCCACAAATATCCCCAGTAACTTCAGAATAGCAAAAAACAAGCAAACAGAACCCACAGACCCAATATAGAATCAGACAGCATCGTCCTGTAATTTTAATTATTAATCATTAATATGTAAGAGATTTGTATCCACTTTCTCTTTTAAATATACAGATAGACTGTGATCTAAACACTATGTTGGTACTGAAATTTCAATTTTAATCGGAATTTTGGCGCTTTTACTAGATCACAGCTTTAAATCTTCACCATATGTAATTCTTGCTATACATTCTTGCTCTTATCCTGCATTGAGCTCTTACTATATTACTCCCATTGCTGTATACTGGAGCCAAAAATAGAAGTGTGCTTTTAATCTCATTCTCTCCTGTTTGCATTTTTTTCTTCAAGACAGTCCTAATTGAAGAAAACGTTTCCTGTCTCCCAAACTATCCTTTCATATTCATATCCCCTCTAAAGAGTGAATCCCTGCAAATGAGCCAGCACTATTATTGTTGTTGATGATGTTTTATTATTATTATTATTATTATTGTTATTGTTATTGTTATTATTACTAACGTTTGAGGAAAAGTCCAGCTGTTCGTTCTTTCTTGTTACAGTTTAAGCTCTCTCAGGCAAGCGCTGTCTGTTTTGATGTTATTTACAGCAGTAAGCAGGTTCTTGGTGCTTAACTAAAAAAATTGTGCTCTTGTGACATCTAATCAAACATGACAGTGGCTAATTAAAAATGCTTATTCTTACCATCAGCTTATTCTCCACCAATGGAAAACCATATACTCTCCTCTGGAAACAACGGCACTTTAGAGTACAAGGCATCCCTGGCCCCTATCTCACCGGGAAGATACTCACCCATTCCAAAGCACATGCTTGTGGAGGATGACTACACCAGGTCAGATGCTTCTCTCTATTTGTTACTTTTCACGACAATAGAAAAGGTTGTAGATAAAGCATTCACTGTCCCTCCAGTAGGATACCACACATAATTCTTTTTACCCATGTTCAAGGGAAGATGAATAGAGACTGTTACAGGTATGAAGACAACTAAGAGAAAGAAAGATCACATGAATTAAGTGACCCAAAGGCTGTGTTGCCTGGGTCCAGTCCTGCACTAGTTCCTAAACGTTGCTGGCACTGAGCAAAATTTTCTGCTTCTTAACAGGTGTGTTAGCTGTGATAGTTCCTTACTAGCACAACTAGGAGATGTCAGGATCAGTGACTCTTGTGGCTCACTGCATGTTTGGGTGGAGTGACTGTATGTGTGTTTGTACCTGTCCTCTCTGAAAGGTCCAGCTTTCGTTTAGTGAAAGCCAGGCTGAGATAGCCTGTAATTGCTCTGGGTAGGCACATTGAAAGATAAATGTCACAGAGAGTAAACACTATGGGAAAAGAAAAAAAAATTATAAACTGGCTGCAAAATAAATGTAGGAGGGAACTGGAAAGTTTCTAAACCATTAAAGCAGTCACACTGCAAAACAGTTTTCTGTGACAGCATGGAGGTGAAAAGCAAACTGTTTAGTGACGATACCTTTATAAAAGGGTTGTTTTGGGGTTTTTTTTATGTGATTATCAGCGAATGACCCTGGAAATTCTTTCTAATCATTTTTTTTTTAAATAATCCCAAAAGAATTGAGGCTGCTATATGGAAGTATGGTAGCAGAATTTTATCTGTGGAGTTGATGTCCAGGTAGAAAAGACACATAGGAAAATGTTCTTTTATGGCTCGTGTTAGAACACAGAATGTCACTGATGAGACAGTGTGTATTTACCTTTTTTTTGAATAGCACTACTGTTCACTTAGAAGACAGCATTTGTTAGGTTTGTAAAAGCAGTCCTCATAATAATGTCTAGTGCCACAGAAAATGAGAAACTCCTTTTTTTCCTGTGCTTCAGTATTCATAAATTAATTGTGTTTAAAGGTAGGAGGGGGCTGTTTTGATCATCTAACCTGACCTACTGTGTATCTCGAGCCAAAGAATCTTATCCACTTATGTATTCATCAGCTTTATAACTTGCTAACTTGCATTTCATGTTTCTTGTTACATATGCTTACGAGCTCAAGCTGCTTGACTTGTTGGATCAGCCAGATTCAGAGTAACTAAATCATGATACCACGTTTAATCAAGACGTAAATCTGTGGAAACCACACCTTGCTTCCCTGTCTTGGCTAAAATATTTTCCCCTTTGTTTTGATTGAGAATGCAAAGCTGACCTTGCTTTCTTTCAACTTATGGAACATTCAATTAGGATGATTTTTTTCCAAAGTGTTCCAAGAAGTTATATTTTTTAGTCAATAATTAAAATATTGATTTCATTAAATTGTGTATCAAGGCTTTACCTGGGCTAATACTGACCTCATAACTTCTAAAATGCTAATGTATAGGAATAATACCAGCATAGTATCTGGGTTACAGTGATGTAGACTTTATCAATAAGCTTACAGTGCTGAATTCTCTCCTTCTATAATGAAATGTCATTATTACTGAGAAAGAGCTGGTGAAGTCTAAACAGAGCAAAAAAATGCAACCTTAAAAGTGGATAATAGCTAAGGAGACCAAGAAGTCACAGAAAGTGAATCCTAAAAAAAAGGAGGAAAGCTGCCCTGAGAATTAAAAGACCATTGAAATGGTTAGAAGACATGTAAGGTAATGAAGAAGTATTTTTAGACAGTTGTGTGTTTCTTTTGATCTTTTTAGGAAGAAAGATATATTCCTATCCTGATATATTTAGTTTATTTTTAAACAAGTTAATTTTGCTGGTTTGTCTTCATAGTTGTATTTCCAAATTAGTGTGTTCTCTAACAAAAGTGTGATACCTGAAGTCTTTTGTGGCATTGGCAGTATTGACAAGGGAGGCTGACTCTACAAGCATGACCTTCCGTGGAAGGTGCGTAAGGCTGGCAGAAATAAAGGTGTTGAGTAATAGGAGCAGACTCTGAATGCAGCAGGGCAAATCAGAGGAAAATCTCATAGTTCTAAATAACTATTTACTTTGACCTATTGAAAAGGCAGAAGCTATTATGGATTTAATTATATTACTGATAATAGTTTATATGCTACACTGAAACCCAGGCTACAAAAGCAAAAAGATAAAATGGATGTAGTCATAAGAAAAATTACAATTCTTGCCATTACATTTCCTCACTGGACATACATCATGCAGCTTTATCTGAGAGACACCCAAACAAGAGCCAGAGACTGAGTTTCTCTTCTGACTACAATGACTAGGAAGCTCTGACCTTCAAAATCAAACCATTTAACCCTTGAATGACACTGAGCCTTTTTTTAAAAAATGTCCTTTTAGTTAATTATTGCCTATTGATTCAAGTGGAACTATTGAAAATGTTGCAGTTAATTCTCACAGTGATTTTCACAGCTATAAAATGAGAACAGTGATTGCACTCTTTCTGCAATGCCATAGGATTTGCTTATGAGTCTGCCTTTAAAATAAGAAGATATTTGGAAAGTCTTTGTTGCTGAGAAGTTTAGAAAGACTTGAAAACTTTCAGGAAGTTAATTATCATATTGATAATTCTAGAGAACCTTATAGGTCACTTGATTGCAGCATTAATAATTAAGTTTCCTCATACATTTTTTTTAATAATTAAGATGATTGCCAGCTACTGCAGTGCTATCCATTAAAACTACCTGGTTCTTGTTTTAATAGATTTTTTAGGGCTAATTTACATGGTGGTCACATAGGCAAATTTATTACCTGTGCAGTCATAATATGGCAACACTTCTGGCAGATTTTCAGTTGTGCCAGCTAAAAATATTTGGAACAGTAACATCACTGTAAGAGCCTTTTGCAATTTCGTAATTCTTTGTACATGTGATTTGAGTGAGGCTGATGACAAGCTTTCTTTTAACTTACTTGCTATAATGAATCTATATGTAAAGTGTAAATGGTTGAACAGTCAACTTAATTTGTCCACTTTCTCTCAGTTTTCTTTTTTTTTTGTTTTTCTTCCTGTTCTAATTTTTTTTTATCTAAATACTTGTATTTTACTCAACAAAAACAGGTGTTTCTGTTGACAAAAACTTGTATTTTTTTGTCTGATATCAAATCTGTATCTGAAAAAAAAGTGATAAAACTTTTACTTAATAAAACTCTGGGGAAAAATAATTGGAGTACAAGGGGTAGAAGAGTAACGAATAATTTTCAGAGACAACTTTTAATGAAGTTGGATGTTGTCTTTAAATTACTGAGCTTTTGTACATTGCATACCTTATTAGTCCAAAATGCTGTCAGTGATGGGCATAATTTACTCTTTGGTGTGACAGATTCGTCTGAAATTCACTTGAGATGGAAGCTTTGCCTTCCTGTATTTTTTATACATTGCCATCTTTAAAAATTTAAATAAAATAACACAATTTCAAGTCAGTAGAATGTAGGATCAAAAGTGGATAAAAGCTATATGCCAAGTACCTGTACCAATGCATTCTTCATCATTCTGCAAGTAAGTCCTTTTTTGTTTTAGTTTCTGGTGTTGTGCAGGCAATGCAGGAGACTCCTTGATTATGTTGCTGACAATTTCCTAATGCTGCTAGAGGGGAGAAACAGGAATAATTCTCAGCTCAACCTGTTGCTTATGAAAAGGGAAGAACTAGGAGCAAATGCGATAACAGCTGGGATCAGAGTGACCACAAGTTGGTTCAGTTCGTGATTCAAAGGAAGTTTGGAAAGATAGTTGTCATTTTATGACTGTGACTTCAGAAGAGCAGACTTCAGCCTTTTTGGAGGATTGCTAAGCAAAATCTCTTGGGATGCTGCCACAGAACCATGGGGTCCATGAAAGATGGATGATTTCTAAATAAAACTTATTGAGAACTCAGGAATGAACCATCCTGAGGGAGGGGGATTCAGTAGAAGAATTTCTTGGCTGAGCAAAAACTTTCTGATGACCCAAAATGGAAGATGTAGACAAGCATTGCTTGACTGCTTAATGGCAAAATCAGAAAGCTGATTGAGCTAAGACTTACAAGAGTTATAAAGGATAACAAAAGCTGATTCTGTAAGTGTGCTAGTTTCAAAAATGAAGGTAAAATTTGATGAAGTGACGATGATGAAGGGTTTTGATGGGGGGAGGAAGACCATGTGATGACAGACAATATAGAAAAATCTGAGGTACTCAACATCATCTTTGCTAGGCATTTAAGGGACCAGAAGGTAATTGGAATAGTCAGCATAGATTTACCAAAAGCAAATCATGTGCTTGTCAAGCCTGATTGCCTTTCCTGATGAAATGACTAGCTGCGTGGATGAGGGGAGAACAGTGGCTGCCCTGTACCAACCAGTGCCTCAGCACAGGTGCTGCCTTCAGGAGGAATGCCTCTTCACCTGGTGAAAACACAGCTGCCTCCAAAGATATACCTGATCCAGGCCATAACTCCCACAGATGTGTGTCTGGGATCTGCTGTGGGGCACATGGTGATTCCTCTTCCCCACTAGTCACTCCTGGGGAGTGACTGCGAAGGTATTTCTCATACCTCTTCTGTGGGCAGGAGAAGCTGTAACACGGGGACAATCCTTTAAAATTCCTCCAGCAGCCTCTCATCCAAACACAAGGAAGCGTTGGATAAACACATACGACTAATGCATAGCTGGAAAGAAGATATGATTTGTAAAGATTTGGAAAGGTTTTAGACTGTCTTTTGAGTATCTCCTGGAATATATGCTGTCACCTTGCTCATTAACCTTCTCCCAGCATGGCTATGCTTATTTGCATGCAATGGCAGACTTTGGTAAGACTTTTGTACAAGAGTCTGCCACAGCACTCTCGTTTGAAAGCTGAGGAAGAGTTGAGTAAAAGAAGAGCCTGGTTCTGAAACTGACTAAACCTGTAGGCTCAAAAGGCAATGATCATCACTTGACATCTGTCAAGTGGTCAGTGATGAGCAGAGTAGCTCAGGATAGTTTGGGCGTCAGTTAATATCTTCATCAATGACCTAGATCATGACACAGATTGCACCATCAGCAAATTTGGAGAGGATAATAAATTAAGGAGGAGTGGTTAACATGACAAATGGCAGAGCTGTATTCCAGAGGAATCTTGATATACTTGAGGACTGGGCCGGGAGAAACCTCATCAAGTTCAGTAAGAAGTCTGCTCCTCAGGTGGAACAGCTGCAGACATTTGTACGGGCCATGAAACAAACACGTGAATTACAGCTTCATTGAAAATGACGTGGAGGTTACAGTGGGTGCGAAGCTGAACATGGACCCAGGAATGTACTCTCATTACCTGTCAGGTAATCAGCATGTGGGGCTATATTAGGAGAAGCATGGCCAGCAGAAAAAGAGAAGTTATTTTCTAGACAGCTGTGAACAATTCCTGTTCTTCTACTTCAACAGGGGTGTGGAGAAACAGGAGAGGGTCCAACAGGTTCTCGAAGTCCTAAATCACATGGAGGTTAGAGGGATGTTGAGAGAACTGGGGCTTGTTTAATTTTGTGAAGAAGAAATTAAGGGACAATCTAAGAGCACCTTATAAGTACTCAGTAGCAAAGATGATGAAACTAAACTATTGTAAGTAGAGAAGGACCAATGGCCACAAGTGCTGGCTTTGGATGTCCTGAGTTCAATTTGAGAAGAAAAAAAAGATGCCAGGTGGGTGGCGTAGTGCTGGAGCATGTTGCTTAGAAGCGTTGTGAAATATCCACCCTTTGAGATTTTTAAGATTTGGCTAGATAAAATCATGGCTGATCTGATCCCGTGTTGGTAATAATCCTATTTCAAGCACGAAATTGGATGAGATGACCCACAAAGATATATTCCAATCAAATTTTCTATGACAGTAGGAAGAAAAAAGTGATTTTTTGTTTTAGTGTTTCTGCAGAACATTTATTACTAATACAGCTGAGACAGAAGCAGATGTCTGCCTTCCTATTTCCAGAAATATTGAAGTTGTGGTCTAAAAATCCTGTAGCTTTTAGATATTCGTTCCTTCTGTTAAAGAATGAATGATATAGGCAAAAGATCCATAAAAAATAAAGAACTACCATCTTGAGTTTTTACTTCCTTTTTAGCTTCAGAAAATGGTAACATCAAGCTTCTCTGCTTCAGCTGATAAAAAATTCACTTTAGCATTTAACTCTGGGTAGATATTAAAGATTCATGGATGAAAAAGCTGTCTGAGTTGTCTGTTTTGCTGTGAAAAGCCTGTTTGATTTCTCTTACATGCATCTTTGCAAAAAAACATTTTGTGGATGAGGAGGAGGTGCTGAGGAAGGGAGAAAAAGGAGAACCATTATGTTGGAGTGTCAGGGGATTTTTTTTCCCGGGTTGAAAGTAATGTTTCTCAACTGTTTCTTCTTTACTTACATAAATTTCCTTGTTGAATTGAGGATATTTTATGGAAACACCTTTAAATTTATATTGATACACAAATTTGACTTTTCAGTATTAAACCATTACAACTAATATTATGCTTTGTGCATTGTAAAACTATTAATAACAGTTTTCTGGTGATGGTTTTTTGAAGCACAACATTAGGAAGAAGACTTGCAGTTTTTAGTAATGGGTCCTGAAAACTGCTCCTTTGTGATTTTTAATGAGTTGACTTAGATCATCCATTGACAAACTATTCCACATGTTTTAAAAGTGTATATTTGCTGAAACAAGTTAGCTGCATTTCCTGTTAGTTTTGTGAGGAAACAGAATTGAAACTCATGTTTTCCAGATGAAGAAGATCACTAAGTGCTATAGGTAGAACTTTCAAATGGTGACTTTTACACCATGTTTTCGACCTGATGATACTATACGAGTGATGAATAAAAAATACATAGAAGTGCACTCATACAGTTATGTGAATATGACAGGTAATTAGGAGCTTTCAACAGTGATATCACCATGTCTGATCTAAACTCAGCATGTCACTTACGCCTTAAAGAGAATAAATTTAACATAGTAATATGGGGAGATTAATAATGCCCTTTATTAATTCTTAGAATCATAGAATCACAGAATCATTTAGGTTGGAAAAGATCTTTAAGTTCATTGGGTTCAACCATCTCCCTACTCAACCACTTGTAACTTTGACAGATTAATTGTTTAAGTTAATATTTTCATGCTCAGTTTTTGCCTGGGGCTGGATTTGTTTATCTAGGGAGAGCAAAGGCTGCCTGTTTGTTTTGCTTTAAAATTTAGTGCAAATCATATCTATTATTTTAAAGTAATTTTAATTAACCATTATGATCATCAAATTAAATTGAATTTATTTTTAGCCGTAGCAGCTTGGTCATTTAAGGGATGGCAGAATAATTACATGGCTTAGTTCATGTTCTATTCTATTCTATTCTGGTCTAGTCCGTGTTAAAAATTGTGGTGATATTATATTTTAAATACTGTAATATTCCATGCATAGCTTCAAGGTGTTGAAATATAGGAGCTGATAAAACTGAATCCACATAGTATTTCTACTGCACTTGTCAAAATCTTTCTAAATGCCAACATATATAAGTCTTTGGAAAACTGCAATTCTTTTTTCCTCCAAAATGTATTTAATACTTTTTTTGCAGTAGAATTCTTTAAAATTCTGTCCTCACACTGTGATGGATCAAAGCTTCTCACAATTTCGTAATACTGACTAGATTGTTTAAAAATCCAGTATGATTGAGCACAGCATTATATGGCCAAAACTGGTTTGTCTCTCTACTTATTTCTTCCAGTTCTTTCTGAAATAGAAACATAATCAGGAGTGATTCTGCTCTGTGCTCTGAATGTCCATTCCTGTTAGATTTGAACACTGAAGAGACTGGAAGAATAGGGGGAGTGTGTTTGGCAAGGAGTTATGGTGAGATTGGGTGTGAAAACGAGGGAGAGCTTGTCACTGTCTGTGTGAGAATAGAAATCTCAAGAAGGGAAGACTGGTATTTATTGGGTAAGAAAACTTGTATTTGGAAGGAGAATTTAGGACAAGGAAGAATTTAAGTGAGAAATTAGCGAAGAGGCATGAAGAAGCAGTGGAGGAGTGCCTGGAGAAGAGCAGCAATGAATTTCAGGGCTTCTGAACCAGCACGTCCCTCGGACAGTGGGACATGGGGTTTGGGATAATCAATAGTTGTGCAAGAAGACTGTGGCGAGCGAGCAGGTAGAAAGAGTTGCTGATAAGATGCTGGCAGGATCAGGCCAAGGCCATCTGTCCCTAGAAGAATGGAGAAGAACCCAAGGGTTCTAGGGTTTGCATGATACATGCATGAACCCACCAGGAAGTTCGTCATGATAGTTCATCTGCATTGCCTGTTCAGTTGGAGGATGACAACCTGCTGCTGCTACTGGTTACTCCGTCTCTCACGAGGTAGAGTTCTCATGCTCTGCCTTTTAAGTTGGCAACCCTGATGACGATTATGTTGAATTCAATATGGTGTTCCATAACAGGATTTCTTTCTTGGTTTAGTCTTTGATCAATCTCAGGAATTAGAAAAAAAAAAAAAAAAAAAAAAAAAAAAAAAAAAAAAGGAAAAAAAAGAAAAGGAACAATATTCAAGTTACATGCTAAATGTTTAGTTAAGAAAAGAAAAAAAATAAGTTTGTGTGATAGTCTCGCCATTCCTATGTGAAACACCCTTCTGTTCCATTAGTGCAACAAAAAATCAGTATGGATATTTTTCAAGTTAAGCAGTCATTTAATTTCCTAAATCCTCATGGCTAAGAATGAGTATAGAACTGGATGTAGAATATTAAAAGTTCTAAATTATACTTATGCCTTATTGTAGACCATTTAATTTGAAAACTCAATTAAAATGTTTAAATAGTATTGTTAAGAGGAACAAGGCAATCCTTAGTCTTCATTAATGTGCTACGAAAATTGCCATGAACTTAAACACTTTTTTTGCAGTTATAGAAATCTTTAAGTTTCATGAAAATAGCAGTTAATAATGGAAAATAATGGAAAAGCTAAGAAATCATTGATTATAGAAGGATTTCCAGAAAGAACTAAGACACTGCACTTCTCGTATTTTCTTCCCACTCTTCACACCCCTTCTCTGTCTTTCATTTAGTTGAAATAAATGTGTCATATGAGTGATAGGGTCTTACTGGAACTGCCAGAACACAACTCATGAAATAAAATGAACTTTCATTCTAAATAAACCTGTTGAACAATAAGGTATGTGGTTTTCCTAGAAGGTTATATGAATAAGAAACTAAAAGAAGTCAAAAGACATACACATATGTATATAAGAATATACATACACATATGTGTATGTATATATATATAAAATCACTGGTTATTAGGACTGGAAGAGTTCATTTGTATTAAATTGACATTGATTTTTGTTTTAATAGTGATATACTTTTAAAGACAGTTTTTGCACCTTTCCCAGCAACCTTATATTAGCAATACTAATGTATTAGTTGTCTTTACTGAACTTGGGTACAATTAAAAATTGCAACTTTAAAAAAAAAGAGGTTGGAAACTTGTAGCCTTGGGAGATTTATTTTCTCTCAGATTGAATTAGGCATTTCCTGGCTATAGCCCTGCATGCTCAATATGCTGAGAGAGCTTAGCTGGTTTCTTTCCATATAATAAAAAGTTTTAAAATAAAAAACCTGAAACTGTTATCATTTAATGTGCTATGTGTTGGCAACTAAACCCTACCAAACAGGATTCTGCAATAGAAAAATTTAAAATTAAATTGAGGACCCTGACTGACACTGAAGAGAGAATGGTTTTAATAAAACCATTTTCTTATAACTTTTGCTGTTCAATAAAAGCCAGCCTGAACCAATAACACCGTGGTGATCCAAACAAGGAATATTAAGGACTAGAAACAACTAGGGAGATTTGTTTTCTTTACGCTGTCTGTTATGAAATAAATAAATAAACCCAGTGTCAGATCAATCTTGTACCTCCCACTGTTCCTGTTAGCTTTTCCACCAATTACTTATACCTTCTGTGGAAATTGTGCCTCATTGCAGATAGTTCTATACTGATTAACTGTTCCAGCTTTCAATTTATTTATTTTAATAAAAAAGTAGTTTGTGACTATCTGCAGTTCATACCAGCATTTAAAAGCTTACTTTGTGGCAGTGACTTGATTCTCTTTCTTGTGATTGAATAGCCTACTGAGGCATGCTCAAGCCCAGCTGTGCTACTACTCACATTTTCTGTTGCCTTTCCTCTACCACTGTACGCCTGATTGTTCTGCTACCTGCAGTATTGTGTCCAGCTAGACCTCGCAGTTGCTGCTCTTGTTTAATGCAGAGATTGGTTTTCAGCTCACTGATAAAGACAGAGAACTGGAATGTATGTTAGTCACTAAATAAAAAGTTTAAATACAGAAAAGGAGCAGCTCAGCTACATAAGAAGTTACAGCAGCAGTTAGTTGTTTTTCAGAGTAGAACCATATTAGATAAATAACTGCAAAAATAAATATTACAGTTATCCAAGAAGTACACAGTAATGTTCACACATTTGGCATTTAAGGGGATTTTTTGCACAAGTATTAAGAAAAGGAAGATAATGGACAAAATAAATTCTACAACATAGTTCTTTGTTCTTTCTCTTTTAAAAAAATTACAAAAACTGCTTAGTATTTATTTTAAATAACACAAAACTTCTGGAGCCCTACCTGCTGTGTCTGAAAGCGATGCAACTGCAAACAAACTACAGTGAAGCAATCCTTAAATAATATAAATCTAGCTTTTACACTTCTGTTGCAGAATGCTAAATGATCTGCTACGTGTTTTTAGATTCATTTGAAGAATCAATGCATCATAAAATAAGGCCTCAGTGTTTATGTTCAGTCTGGCTCCTAATTGTTTTGCAAGAAAAGCTGAGGTGACCTTGGCTGTATTTTTTCAGAATGACACATTAGAAATTATTTCTAAATAGCATTCTCCTTTCCCCATGCTTTGAGAGAAGACAACCTGTCTCTGTCATGGCACTGTAGAAGATATGTAAGACAGGATTTACCAGGTGGGCTGATCCAATTGGATAGAATTTTTTTTCTTCTTTTTCTTGTGAGGAGAAATATAAATAGCAAGAGAAAATGCTGCATTAGAAGAATCATTTAATAAAGCTGGGTGGTATTATTATTATTGTTATTGTTATTGTTATTATTATTATTATTATTGTTATTAGGGATTGTTGTCCTCCAAAGGCAGTACAATTCTAGGTAAGTACTAGTTTGCCATAGAGAAGGTGAAGAGTCAGGAGGATATTTGAAGACAGACTGTTGCAGCAAGTTTATTGTATTACTTTTGAGGATTACTGGCCTACATATGACCAGGACAGTGATCTGCCCAGAATGTTTTAATCATTCTCCTCTTTTCCATTTTTTATCCCACTTTCAACTATTTTTCCACTATTTGATTTATATGTACTAAATTAAATTGAGTTGATATTGATCTGAGCTGGACCCCTAATGTTACATACTGCTTATTTTTCAAGTTCTTGCTTTTCTGTGCCAATAAAATGTGCAGCCAGGGCCCAGCTACGCAATTGGCAGTATGCACCTATGCATCTGAGTAGTATGAAGGTTTCTAAAGAACCAGTTCAGTCCATGATCTTAATGACCTTGAAGAATGGTGTCTGATGTTAAGTAGGTGGCTGTGATGATCTCAGACCAGTGGGTATACAACTTTACAAAACCAGTGAGTATATGAACCTATACATCAATGTGGTGGCTTGTTCCAATTTTCTGTTGTCTTAGTATGCAGCAGGACTGAAAGGAGTGAAAACTACTAAATGTTTTAAAATTTGCTGGGCATCACAAGGCATTTTGTTAGGGCTCTGTCTTTATATTTGAAGGACTAATTTGGTCTCAACATCTAGGTGGATGTTGAATGTTTACCTCCATTTTGGTTTTGGAAGCAGTTTGTAACTGTCAATTAACAGAGCAATCCCTCATACCTGTCCATCTCTGTGGCATGATCTGTGTCCCAGTACAAGGTTGGATGGTCACTCACTGATGACTCAGTGTACTTTGAGCATTCACAATATATCCAAGGGGTACTCTTATGTCACGTACTACTCAGAGAAGACAGGTAACTTGAATACAGGAAGCTAGCAAGTTGTTTATGGACTGGTTAGTGTTTTGAACCATGGAGAGCTCTACAGTTTTTATTCATCTTTCTGCACTGGGACAATATTTCTTCAGTTTTCATAGTAGGTATCATTTATATTTGATATTTGTACTTGTTCTTTGATATACTACCTAAATGCAAAAGTGATTTCTGAGGGAATAAAAGGCAGTATTGGTCTAAAGTAAAATACTATAAGTGGGCTTTTTTTCTCTGGATTTTTTTGTATTGAAAGCAGCAGTTGATTTAGTAAATAAATTATTAAATCCAACCCTCTGAAACAAGTGTGAAATATGTTGATAAAAAAAGAGTTGCTGCCTTAAACATTTTTAAAGGGATTTTACTAAATGCTTGAGAGAATGCTTTATAACCAAATGAGTGACAGCTTTGCTATTTTGATATTTGGTAATCTTAACTTGCCTTTTTTTTTAACTGTAAAGTTTTCCCTGGGAAAGTCAAGCATAGAGAGTTCTCAGATCATATGTCAGATCGCTATGAATAATGTTATTAGCATTGAGTGAGACCAATTTTTAAGTAAAGCAGCTACTCCTTTCCCCCAAAGGACAAAACCAGAAGCTAACAACAAAGGAAAATACGTTCTCTGTATCTGCCAGTGCATCCATGACTGTAATAAATTCTGGTACCTGTGAAAGTCACAGCAAAAACCACACCCATGTGAGGCACTGTGCAGCCAGAAGAACAAAAAGAGTTCATTAACTGCTTGGCCTCTTGATATTTTCAGGCTTCTGAAATAAGATTTTCATCTAGCTAATACTGTATTGCTGGGATTAAAGACAGCGGCATACCCTGGATCTTCTGGCAGAAGCGAGGATATGACAGCAATTGCATTTTGGCACTCTTTAGAACAGAAACTTTGGGAAATGATGAGTCAAGCTGCACTCTGCCAGTAGTCCCAGAGGTATCTGCTGGGGCCAACACAGAAGTTGAATGATGGGAAACATACTGTGTGGTACATTGTTTTGAAAACTGTTTGCTGATTGTCTCCTGTGGATCCCTGTCTGGTTGGTACTAAAGGCTGCATCCCTTCCTCCCCTCTCCCATTGCAGCTCCCTGGGAGGTTCATGGTAAGTATTGCCTTTCCCAAGCGGTTGGTCTCTAGACAGCAGGAGAGAAATATTACCTGACCTGATAGTGTCAGTTTTGGGATATTATTCTTTCTATCTAGCTTCACAGACTGCTATCTGTGATTTGGAGCAGCAGTGCAAGTGCAATCGCAGTAGCCTTGTCAATGAGGTTAACTGTTTGAGATGTGGTCTGCATAATCAGATTCTGAAGGTTGAATCTGAAAAGAGAGCAAAGAACTCTTCCAATGAAATGAATTGCCTGCCAAAGAGATGAATTGCTTACACAATTTGTCATCATCAGTGTTACAGGATATGGCTCACTTTGACCACAGCTCTACTTGCAAAGCCCCAGCTCATAGGGGCAGGAGCATGTTGTATTAAATAGTATGTACTTCATCTTTATCTTAAATTGATGAGTAAAAACTGCTTATTTTCAGGTAATAAACATATTTTATTTTATGCAATGCTCAAAGTTAAGATCACAGAAAGCTGTTCAGAAGTAATGTTAGGCTGAAAAAATAAAGAAAGTAGAGCATGTGGGAATATTCATCACTGAACTTCAGAGAGAAGATTTCCCCTTTCAGTGCCACACTTCCCACAAGGCAGTTTTATGGCCCACTTACATTGTGTATATATTTATATGCAGTTGCTTGTATATAGTAATACTGTTATAAAATTCTAATGTTTCCTTTAACAGCACACTTTACTTGTCAGAAAAGCCCTACTGATAAGGTCTCGACAGATTTGCTGTGCATGCTTGTAAAGTGATTGTTGTGTTTTCTCTAGACTCTCAGCCACTAATACACACCTGACCTTTTACTCTTGTCTCTGTATCACCAGGCCTCCTGAACCTGTTTACAGCACTGTGAACAAACTGTGTGATAAACCACCTTCTCCTAGGCACTATTCCCCTGTCGAGTGTGACAAAAGCTTCCTTCTTACAGCTCCCTATCCCCACTACCACGTAGGCCTGCTCCCTGACTCTGAGATCACCAGGTACTGCATGCGCTTCTTCCTCACCTCCTTCGTTAGGCTGCATGAACGTCACTAGATTTATCTCATAGTTTGCATCTTCACCACAGATCTTCTTTTTTCTACAGCTTGTGCTTGTTTTTAACCATGCTTTCACATCTGCACCACTGGAAAATATATGCTACCTGGGTATATAATTTTGGTCATCCAAAATCCAGTGATGAGCAGAGGCAATGTTTTGATCCATTGGAATGGTGCTCTGAACTAGGTTACCTAATTCAGTGTTTGTTTCTCTGGATGGAAAGTGACTAAGACTACACTGGTTTGATTCAGTCGTTTTATTTCTGTGTTTTGCATACTTTGTTCACTGAGCATCTTCGAGTTTACAAGGTGGCTGCCTAAGCCATTCAGAAGAAATTGAGCAAAAAATAATCACCTCCCTTACCAAGCCATGGTTGAGATCACATCTAAAATTTAACATTCCCTAGGTTCACTGTGCTCTGAGAGAACTGTTAGCAAAATCTGAAATTATGACTATTTTCCATAATGAAGTAATGGAACAACTTGTACAAAACATTGTCAGAGATTGCTTCCTGAGAAATATTTAATAAAGAAAAACATAATATCCAAAACTGCATACTAGAAACATAATATCCAAAACTGTATACTAATATAACCCACCTATTCTTGTGTAGTCTACTAGGATAGTATTTGCACTAGGAATTAGTTTGCAAACTATTTGCAAACAAGACTTGGGAGATAGAAGAATAATTAGGCACGAGTTTTCAAGAAGGTGTTGAGTGCTTCCTTTGTCAGGAAAAAAGCTATCATATTTTATATTCTGGAGTAGAAGACAAATAATTTTATTTGGAACTTTGATCATTGACATTTTCCACAGAAAACACTTTCCAAAGAAAAAAGTAATGTGGGAAGAGGAGAGCAGAAGCGTGTAAGTGGAAAGTAAAATGGTAAATTAATATAAGATACAGTAATAGGAAAGAAACCCCAGGGATTAGATAAACAGCTGTGAAAGGCATTGCAGTGCTATGAAATAGAAGCTAAATTTGAAAAACAATAAGGCAAATGCTAAGGAAGAATGTAGCAGATGTGGTAAGACCATGCAGAAGCTGTCAGTTTATTAGAAAGAAAACTGTGTAGCTTCTAGAATTTGTAAAAAGATGCTTAATCACTGGACAAGGTGATTAGTCAAAACGTTCAGGGTAGTGCAAATACGGGTGAAAAACACTGATAAGGTCAATGTTTTATAACGGTATAAATGACTCCAGAAGGGTGCTAGGCACTAACGGATCTATCCACAATATTTGAATTTCTGTGCAAGTATTATCTTAAAGCAAATAATTAGCCAATAAATAGTTTCAGGTCTTTAGGTACAGGGTACATGTGAGTAATTTATCTGTAAGAATCACAGTGTTTAGAGACAGACAACAGATGAGACCATTCTAAAAAGACTCTTAAAATGGTTCCTTTAGAAAGAAAGGGACCAACTTGAACTGGAAAGATGAACAAGCGGGTTCTAGGGGAACTTGGGGCCATGGAGTTGTGTATTGGGAGCACTGAGTAGTAGACTGTGGCTTGCTAACCACAGAGAGGTGCAATTCATTGCTGAATGGCCGATCTCTATGACACGGCTGTCAGGACTATGGCGTTAGTTTGGGGGAAAACCTACTTTCTGCAGACCAGATACTCATACCAATGATCAGCAAAGCCTTGGAGAGCTCATAGACCTAGTCCATTTTGCCCCCTGAAGGTATAATTCTGTACATCCTTTTGCTTTAGTGTGTGATTGATTAAATATTTGATCATCAAACATTTGATGACCTGACCATCAGAACTTAAAAAGCTGGGTTTTGTTCTACTGAAGTGTCAGTTAACAACTCTCTTTAAGAACAAGGATTAATTTTATTTCATTCCGCTTTGACATAAAATTAAGCTCTAGTCTCTGTGTATTTAATCCGTTTGATTATTTCAGTAGTCCAACGAAAACTGCAAAAATAACAGAAAAAAGACACAGTTCATGGTTAAATGCTCTGCACTATGCTCCACTACATGCTGTGGTAGAAGCAACAGATTGCTAAAATTTATACTTCCTTCCTAATGTGAAACAACATTCAGATGGAAAATGCAACAGTTTTTGATGTTCTCAAATACTGTTTACTTTTCCATAGGACTCTTGGAATTTGACCATGGAGGAATACACTTGAAACAATATTTCACCAAATGCCTTTGGTGAGGAAAGTGACAGCTTTACAGCATATACCATGATCCAATTTCCAAACGGACTCAGTACTCACAGTTGGAGAACAGATTTTAGAAAAGTATTAATCCCATTTTAACCCTAAACCAAATGGCTGTTTTTGCAGAAGCGTTCATTGTACGCAGCCCTAAATTTCACAAAGGCGATGTGTCTCAGGGCTGTATTGTGTTGAATATTTGGAAGAATTAATCCATAAAAAGACCTTGTTTTAAATCTGCAGCTCTGATACCACCATCTCTGTTGGAAGATGTACTACAAAAAAGTCTTCCAACGATTGACCAGGTCTTTTGAAAGGTCTGCCTTTACTCACCTGAATTCCTCAAAGACTCAAACACATTACATTACACACTTCCACAGTCTCCACGCAAAAATAAAAAGATACCTCCCTGACTTTTTGCAGGCTTCCTAGAAAGAGTTTTTCTTCAGAATTTGTCAGCCTCAGCATTAATGAGGAATGGACAGGGATTATTTGCTTGTTTTGGTAACTGCAGTCATTGTTGTATCTCAGCTCTCCAATGCTGAAAATCTGCTGCTGAACTGCAAGAAATTTAGTTTGACAAATACCCCTTCCAGAGGAACATGATGCCATGTTCTCCCAACTGAAATGCTTGTAAGCCAGCCAACGCCTTTCAAATTGCTGCTCCAGATAATTTGTCATCTACTCCTCAGATGATTGTTTTGTCAAGGCTCATTAACTTAATAGGCAAAGAGAATTCATAGGCCAAAGCCTTATTTGTCTATAATAAATTCAAGTTTATAACCCTTGCTTTTATGGTGGCCTGTCTTAGCTCTTGGGAGATTTGGAGGTCTAGAACAACTTACTCCCATTTTACGTAAAAGTAATTTGTTTTTTGATCAAATTATCAGTCCGTGTGAACTGGTATTAACAGGGCTATGTCAGTGTGCAACAGCTGAAAATCTGTTCCGTTGAAAGCAGGAGGAGAGACAATTTTGGAGTGGCAAGTTTTCCTTTGAGAACACCACGGGGAACAGATGCAGAGTATTTATTTTCTGGCCTCTGTCATTAATGACAATTATATGTACAATTAGAAGATTATTGGCAGCGAAAGGATATCATGGCTCATAGATGTAAAACTCTTTGTACAAACATGAGACTTTGTTTCTGAATTACATAACACAAAATGTTGTGTTCTGAGTCTTTGCACTGAAAACCACATTACATTCACTGCTACATAGACACATCTGAAAAATGCGTCAGTTCTGCCCAGAAATATCTTCCCTGTCTTCACTGAAGTCTTTCTGGCATTCTAGTTGCCAGCACAGTTTTTTTGCTAAAAGGCAGCTTTGATATTGTTGGTTTGTGTAATTTTTTAATAGGTTTTTTCTTTTCTCTTAAGCCTTTGATCATGTGATTGTATCAATATTTTTTAAATATATGTATGGGAAGGACCTAAGAATAGGGTTTCAGACTATGTAGTCATGGGAGAAAAGCTTGGGAACATGACTGCTCCCAAGAAAATGAGAATAAGTGAAAATTTTGTTCATCTTAAGTCTAGTTGTTTTAAACTTGCATATCCTAGTTATGGTGCTTTCGTGCCTGGATTGAAAGTATTTGGCTCACTTTTAAAATCAAGATTAGCTTCTTGAAGCCAGCCCCAGTTCTGGCTGACACTTTGATCTGCAGTCTTAGGCAAGGGAGTTAATAATTTTGTGTTTTGTTCTCCCAGTCTCTGAAAGAGATTTAACAATGATCTCATAGAGCTTCTTTGAAAACTAATTCTATCAGAGACAATAGCATCCTATTACTAATGGCAATTTGTGTTATTATTTAATAACATAAAATGACTTTAAGGTATTTGATGAATTAGATTAATGACGTCAGTTCTTGGGACCACCGCTACTTTCTCACCGAAGGGGATTAGGGAGAGAAGATAATATTGGCACAGGGCTCTAGAGCAATCTTGTTTGCTGAAAACAGCATGCCATATGCGTAGGTATTCAAGGGTAACTGAGCGTTGTATAACTCTAAAGACTACAGAAATAAAAGTGTGCTGAAACAAATGCGGGACATATGGGTAAGGAGACCATAATGTCCAGAATCTCAATGATTGATGCGTGAGGCTACTTCCAATGTGTGGCTGGATTCCCAGTGACACAAGGGTCACTACACTCCAGTCATCTCTGAAATCAGACTAGTGTATTTCTGCAACGCTAAGCACTGCTGCTTGTAGTCACCTAGCTTAAGTTTAGGGATCCCTGGGATTGCTCCGTAGGCCATAAAGAGACAGCTGAGAAGGCGCTGATCACTTTTAACTGGTCAAGTTAAGGTAAATGAAAAAAAAAAAAAAAGAGGTGGGAATGGTGGGCCTCTCTCGTACTCATTGCTATAGTGTCCTTTGCCATTTGTTAATATCTGTGCAGCCTTTACCTTCACAAAAACCTACTGGGAACAAGCTTATTGTCAAAATGATGCATATAACTGTATGTGTGTGGCTGCCTTCCAGGGAGGCTCTTGTCATCTTTATTGAAATTCACATTGTACAGGAGTACTCATTGTCCCTGTTTCAATCCCATGTGTTTAATATGGGGATTATACCTCCCAAAACACATCTAGCCATGTTTTGAGTTTTTTGAAATGCCTGGCAACCTGAAAATGGGACCTATCAAACAAGCAGTAAAAAGCAATGATATTATGAAATTGAGTCTTCAACTTGCCCAACATAAATGCAACCACCTTTCTGGAATTCAAAATGAACTTCTACTGTTTAGTTGTATTCATTTGCTTATTTTATGTGAGAATTTCAAATAATAATTACAAAATTAGAAATTAGTCTGTTTTGGGCAAATGGGTTTAAATACTTAAATATTTAAAATCGGAATTAGAGCAGATTTGTACTTTTTCCTATTGTAACACCTTGGAATCAACTTCTGGACGGATCTGCATTTTGCACAATCCAGCCACAGACAGCAAGCTGTGAACTGGCACTACTAAATAGCACTGCTACAAGACAGTGAGAGGGAATAAGTGCACATTTTTTTCTGTGGATTTTTGAACAGCAAAACAGGCAATACTGAGGTTCAATTATTCACTGTCAATGGAAACAAATTAATCTTATAGTCACAAAGAAAAAACATCTTTGGAAAACAGGATACCTGGTTGAAATACACAAATTTAGCCATTCTGAAGCACAGAGCATATAGCAACCCCTAAGCAGTGTGAGAGATTAAACTGGTCATTACAGAGGCTGGCTTGGGTACTGATGTTCAAACGGAAGGGAATTGAAGCAACCTGTTATTGCTGATTTCAACGAGAACTACATATGCAAGTTCTAGGGCCTTCACTCCCTAAACAAAATCTTTAAAAATTCAAGTATTTCTTTCAGTCTAGCACCTAGATCTTTCTAAAAATAAGCTGAGAGACCTTGGCTCACATGCAGGAACACAGGTTGCAAGATGCAGTCCAGATGCACGCAATTACATACCCATTATCATAGAACCACAGAATCATAGAATGTTTTGGGTTGGAAAGGACCTTAAAGATCATCAAATTATGCTTGACTAGGTTGTGTTTCTGCTGAAAGAAGCTCCAGAACTGCAACATTTTATAGTTATAAAACAAAACAAAATCAGCATAAACTGTGTTGATTAAATGTCTACAGTTCAAATGCGATGCTTCTGTGTAACTTGTCCCTGCTTGTGAATCAGACTCCTGAGACCTTTAAATTATTTAGGATCTTTTGGAAATTATACTAATTAATTGGGGATTTTCCTTATCATTTTCAATTAACAAATTAAAAAGTCTTAACTGGAACAGTTTCCTATAATTTCTTTTTAATCCTCACTCAAGTGTTCTCTTTAATTAAATGATCTAGTCATATAACTGTTGTAGTTAATGAAAGAAAAATGATGCTGCCTTTCAGCCTCAGCTTTCATGTTATTTTGCGTGGATGAATCTCTGACCCTAATAGGAACAATATTCCTGTAGACTCTCTTCTGCACTTTTCTCTTTTTTATGAGTTCTCTATTTTGGACACTATAAATTAAAATGATGACGGAGATGCACCTTTTAAAAACTCAGTGAGATGATTTCAAGAGAATCTTAACCTGTAAAGGTATAAGATCTCTACAGTTCAAGTGTTTAATTATCTAAAGTTACAGAAGCCTTTCAGGTTAAGATGGGATGCTTCAGGTTAGAGCTGCTGGGCTTTATTTCCAGTTGTGCTGCTGACTAATTCTCTTTAGTTGAGCAAATCACTTAATTCTAGTTGCTTTGATTTACCAATCAGTAAAATAATCTTACTCAATTATATTGAGAAGGATAACTAATATTATTAAACAGAATAGAAGAACATTTTTAAAAGGGGAAAATTAAAGTGTTCATTTCTGTTCCATCATTTGGGAACTGTTTCATATTTTCAGAATATATGGTTTGGTTTCCAGAGATACTGTGCCTTGTTGTGCTACAGATCCTCTTTTGTTCATATTCTGCACCCATGGAAATTAAACTGTATATTCTTAGCTCATAAAATGGACAGAAATATTAACTCAATTTAGTTAAGAAGCAGTATTTTCCTTGCTATGTATTTAGAAAATAAAAAATATTTGTTCTCCATAAAAAAAATAACTGTAAATCACTACTATTAAAATGTTCCTTCTGTTATGATTACAAACAGAGCTACAGAGAGACATTTGGGAACAAAGGAAACATGTCTCCTTCCTTTCCATACCTATAAATGAGCTCTGAAATGCTGTCTCAAATAAGACATAGGAAATGCTCCTGAAGTATCGAATGCCAGTCCTCATGTCTTTTTTGGATTAATGGTGAAGACTGGAACCCTAAAACTAGGAAGGTACCAGGCCACTTTTAACTGATTCCTTCCTGAAGACTTTGGCCAGCTCAATCAGTCATCCAGTGTGGGGCAGATGAGGTGGACCAGGACCCTCAAAACTGAAATTTTGCCTGATGCCTGCTTGAGAAGATACCATCCACCCACTTGACACTGGCTACAGCAGTTACTGACTAGATACAAGGCAGAAGTGAAGC
>WKFP01014837.1:723846-789195 GCA_011057875.1 Pterocles orientalis | reverse complement strand
CCCACTTCTTTTGGTGTGGAGAGGACTAACAAGTTTTTTTCTTGTTGATTTAAATTCATTTTTGGGTAAATATAGCTATAAATGTTTGCAATATTAAAGAGACACAGAAGATACTGAATAACATTTTTTAAAATTACTAAGTGATTCACCAACCTAGTAAGAAAATTGGCTGTTGTAAAATGCAAGATGAGCTTTCAGATAATCTCATGAGTCTAAGTCCAACTGATTTCCAATAAAATATAGATTTCGAAGTACCTAAATTACAGCCTGGTTTAGTGGTTGGCGGTCCTGCATATGGCGGGGGGGGTGAAACTAGATGATCATTATGGTCCTTTTCAACCCAGGCCATTCTATGATTCTATGATTCTATGATTCTATGATTCTATGATTTGAAAGTAAATGTGAATTACTAAATAAATTCAGTCCAGAGATATATAGGCAAGAATATAGGTTTAAATTCCATTGTTTGGCATGTGGTTGCTTTACAAACCATTACACTTTTGCGCTGTATCCCAGTTTGGCTATTGAATTTTCCATCTCTTCACCTTTCAAACAGAAATTAGACTGAGTATACACTTGACAGAGCTCTTTACCAGCCCCCTTTAATTCCTTATTAAATCAATTTCACTCCAGTTGACTTGTCTCTGTATTTTCTCACTTCCTGATTTGGTGTGAGAAGGAGTAGCTCAGTCCTTCACGAAAAATATTTTAAAACTATTACTGCATTTCTTGGGTGGTTGGAAGTGCTATGTATTTGGCCACCAAAATTGTCTGGTGATTAGCTCTTGGAACAGGTCCAGAGGAGGGCCACAACGATGATCAGAGGGCTGGAGCGCCTCTCCTATGAAGAAAGGTTGAGGGAACTGGGCTTGTTTAACTTGGAGAAGAGAAGGCTCCGGGGAGACCTCATTGCGGCCTTCCAGTACTTGAAGGGAGCCTATAAACAGGAGGGGAAGCGACTGTTTACAGGGGTTGATAGTGACAGGATGAGGGGGAATGGTTTAAAACTGAGGGAGGGGAGATTTATGTTGGATATTAGGTGGAAATTTTTCACTGTGAGGGTGGTGAGGCAGTGGCACAGGTTGCACAGAGAAGCTGTGGATTCCCCATCCCTGGAGGTGTTCAAGACCAGGCTGGATGGGGCCCTGGGCAGCCTGCTCTAGTGGTTGGCAACCCTGCCCACAGCAGGGGGGTTGAAACTAGATGATCTTTAAGGTCCTTTTCAACCCAGGCCATTCTATGATTCTATGATTACTTAAAAATGACTTGTTTGGTTGGTTTTTTTTTCCTTGTAGGCTTAACTTGTAATGATGTAGCCTGTAATGTGATATAAATATGACTTCAGATCTTTAAAATTTATCTTGGAGATTCCACTTCAGTTCAGAGTATGAGATTACTAAATGGAAGGATAATTTGTGTTATGCTGGTGGACTAGGGTTGTGCTTATTTGCAGTCATTTTCTCTTCCAACTCCATAGTTATTTGGTGAATTTGCATAAGCATTGTAATCTTTTCATATGTTTTAAAAGTGGGGGGGGGGGGAATAACAAAGCTTTACTATACAGGAAGACAGAAATCTTTAAAAACATTGGTTCTTTATTGGGAGCTGTTCAAACATGTTCTAGTGTGTAGCTCTAAGGTTGTAGAGCTCACCTATCGCTATACGGTCTCAATACTTGCACCCAATATTTTCACAAAATGTGATTTAACAAAGCAACAAAAAAAATTAAAACTCTTCTGAATTTACTGATTACCAATATCCCCAGAAGAGAGGGTACCTCTCCGACTGCTACCTGTGGAGGACCTTGGCACCTGAACCAAAATCCTTGGGAGTTTGAAAATACTGAAACTTTGTTTTGTAACTGAAAAAAAGTGAAAGGGGAAGATTTAGAGTTAAAATTTTGACAATGTGAGTTATAGTTACTGTACTTTGCCATAGTTTCTTAACCATCAGAGCATTTATACTGTATTAATTTGAGCAGTAATAAATGAGAGGAAGAGGGGGAGGCAGGAAGGGGAGGGTAGAAAGAAGGATGCTTATTTGTTGCTCACAAATACAGGGGAAATGCAAAATCCTGAACTTGAGTTCTTGATAGGAAACGTTGAAAAGTACAAGAAAAAACACAAGTATATGCTCAGAGATACTCAGTGCCAATTTGTGATAGTAGGACAAATTGATACAGGAGTTCATCGTAAGCCATAGTTGTTACAAGCTGCTGTGTCACTATGAAGTCCCTGGGGAGAGTTTTTTTGGCTTTGCTAAGAAAGAAAAGAAAAAACACCTTAGGTGTGCAGAAAGGGTTACAAGCTCTAAACATCCCTAAATTTTGTGAAAGTCTAGTTATGCAACTGACCTTTTTGAGGCTGAACCTAAATTTAGATAAATTGTCATTGTAAATTTGCATTTATAAATTGTTAATGTTTTGGGATTTTAAACAGTTTATTCCTTAAAAGGTTTTTTATTTCATTTTCAAGTAATAGCACTAGAAGCAGCTAGCTTATCTGATTATTTTTAAATAATGCTTATAGTGCATAAAACCACTACTGTTACTGCATAAAAAGGAAGGTCGATGGAATGACAAGATATTAAAATACTTTTTTTTAGCTGACAAAGGGAAGGAGAGGAAGATTTAGTTTGACTTTCAAAATTAAAATTTCAATATTGTTAAGGAAATACTGGAACAGAAACGTTACATTCCCCAGGGAGATGCATAGACAATTTCTTTTTCCAGAGTATTTCCATTCTCCATGCTGAAAATGAATCGTTCCAGTGATAATTGAAGTTGCTTGCTGTATCTTTTGAGGGTCATTATAGTTCTTGCTTTTACGCTGTTGAAATCACTACACTGATGAAGTGGGGCACAGCGAAAAAAAGTATAACTCTACAATGTGAGATCACTTGTGTAGATGATCTTGCACATCACAAATTACTTTTCATTTGATTACACTGATTTCTAACAAATCTGAATTATGAATAGCAATTACTGTATCCTTAAGACAAGCTTTCCTAAAACGCATCTTGAAGCCATCATAATGTATTACACTGGGTAAGGAGAAAATGTATCAGCATGCACACATGAAATGCACTGAACCCCACATGGGGGGACTACGCGGTATAGAAATCAAGTGTCACTTGCTACTGTTTATAGAAAGGTGCATCTGTGCAGCTCAATGCAAGACCATTCCAATACTCCTGAGCTGGTTCTAGACGAGTTAGGTTAGCTGGTGAAGCAGTTTAACCTGTTTCCAATAAATGCCCACATTGATTAACAGTTGACTTGGGTATAATCAGCAATATGTGTAGACAGTTCAGTTGCTGATCTCGTGAAGGTTGCATAAGCTGTAATGAGAACTCTTAGCCTATTCAGGGTACAGTGACTAAGAGTTGCAGGTAGGAGGACTTATGTACTATGTGCGGCAAGACTGTGGCTATACAGGCTTGGGTTGGAAGCAGAAGTCATACAGGTTTGGTTAGGATACAAACTCACGTAATACCGTCATTGCACCATGCAGAAGAGAATTTGCTTCTAACATTTCAGGTTCAGCAGTGTGAGTGAAGGTTGTTAATTTTTCATATTGAGGCTTTACAACTATTTTATATATTATACTACTTCAGTGAAAGTATGTAAAAAGTCTTATTACTTGAATACATCTAAAGTAGGCAATGAATTCATGAGTGTCATTGAAATCACAGTTGCTGTCTAGAATCTTGAGGCTCAAATGATTGAAACTTCTCTTGGTTTGTATGTGCACAGCAATTAGAAACGGAATATGCAAAGAGGAAGATTTACTCCTACTGGAAATTTTAGTATATTTTTCCTAAAGGATTTTGCCACTCAACACCTAGCATTTGCATTGGTATGCCATGGGTTACAGAACTGGGTTTTTTTCTGGTACAATCTTGTACAATGCCATAGTACTTTGAATTAATAACATGAAGGATAGAGTTTTCTGTTTTGACAAAAGTGGAATTAGACAGCAGGTGTCTGCAAAAGACGATCAGTACAATACCAAAACGCAAATCATATCTCAGTGAAGTCAGAAACAGAATTACATTGACTTTGTTGGAGCTTGGATAATCCAAGACAAAACACGGCAGCCTAATACTATAAGCAGGTTCATACTTTTGTGTCAGGTCTAACTTCGAAATCACATGACATTATGCTTTATAGCATCTCAAAGATTGTTTCTCAAAAAGCCACAATCTATTTGAATGTACTGCTGGGTATCTTTCATAAAGAATAGCATCACATGGAAAATAAATTCTTAAATAATTTGAATGGTAAATCTATTTGCTGTTGACTTAAATAAATCAAGAAGCAGGGACTATTGGTGAAGAGGAAACCTTAAAACACAAGGCTGCCATATAAAATTCAAGTTCTTAGTAATGATGGCTGTGATAAGAGATAGGATTTTTATAATGGTTAATGCACATTAGCTCTTCAGTAGGACAGAATGTGATGTATTTTTTTTAACATCAGATTTGTATAATTTTGTCCATGTCAGGCTTTCATGTTTTCATGTTTAAATTTTCCAATTCTGCTATTCTTGCATTACCACTTTACAATGAAAAAAATCAGCTTACTTAGTGTCAACTAACAGACATCTAACTTCGATGCAACTGAGGAAATGACAGGTTTTCTTCAGCTTACCCAGAGAAATGGTGAATAGCACAAATTAATTTAAGTCTCGTCTACCTAAATGTGTTAATATTGCTCCCATCACTGTAAGAGTTTGGATGTCTCATTTGTCCTTGTTTTTTTAGAGACAGGGAGCTGGCAAATGGAGAGAGTAAATGCCTTTACTAAGGTCCTCAAGGAAATCCACAGTGAGTCTGGGAAGTTTCAGACTCACTTGCCAAAAGGATAAACAAAGCACACAAATCAAGAATGCATTGTGCAAAATCAAATTTTAGTAGCATACATATAAATTTAAATCAGTGTAATTATACTTTTGAATATTTGAAATAGTTTCAATTGACTTGAAAAATAAATTGTTGGGAAAAAGTGAAAGCCGCCGTTTGATTTGGGAATGTTGATTCATAGGTTGATTAACCAATATGTAAGAATTTGGTAGTATTGTAAAGGGACTTTATATCTCTGAAAAGAAAAAGCAAAGTGAATTAAAATAGGTACTAATAAAATTTTTGAAGGGTGTTAGCATTTCCTCTCTCAAGGCTTAAACCAGTCTCTAAGTAGAGAACAAGATGAGCTGTGATGTGAGAAGAAATTATATTTTCTTCTGTAAAATACTAGCTATTTTACCTCTGGTCTCAATCACAGGTGTGTATAGTGTGAGAATATTTAATGGGTCTAGGTTTCCATCTGTGAAGTACATAAATTGAAATCATTAATCTTTTCCAACACTAATTTATACATTCTGCAATCACGCTGAAAGGGAAGAGTTGGTGTTTGGGACTCGTGTAGCAATGTCTGGTATATAAAAGGATTCAGCAGCTACAGTAGCTACCACAGGTTTAATAATAAGATGCAAATTTAGATTAATTTAAATGCCTCAAAGGTGTAGAAAAGCTCCAGGCCTATCTTTGGACTGGGAGAAAAACAGCAATCAAACTTTTCCACTTAACTTGGGCACAAAAAATGAGAATTCTATATCCAGAAGTAACTGATGAGTCAAACAACCATCTTTGATTTTCTTGATGTATGTTCCTCCAACTGTATTTGGAGAATTCCACTGGTTAAAAATATAATTATTTAAACAGATAGTTTCTATAATAGTAGACATCCCTGCTAAGTGGGAAGAGAGGCACAACTTGGAATAAAATCGTGTATAAAAGGAATTCCAAACACAAGAGCCTATTGCCATGGAATTTCCCGCCAATCTTGCAAATTTAAGACTTGAAAATGTGGATGACCATCCAATGCATGGGCTTATCCTCCATTGTTTTTTTTTTTATCATCTGAGAAATCCATATTTCATATGCGAAGAGTTTCACTAAGTGCAGTGAATTCATAGGTTTTCAGCAGAACTGCTTTGTTCTCAAAAATAACGCATGGAGAAATGAAGCAAAAAAAGCTTGCAGTGCGAGCTCAGTTGATGTGCACAGGAGAAATATGGACACAAGATGCCCATCTCCAAAGCCAGCTTCCTTGTGTGGCTATTTCTTTTTATAGTGCTAAATGACGTGGGATTCTATTTTTAACCCTAGTTAAGATGGGATGAGTTGCTGGGATAAATCCAGCTGTGACCATTTTTATTGATTGATCCATGCCTCCTTGTGCTCCCCTGTCTGTCTGTTATTCATGTGCTTTCTCCTACACAGCAGTGCTTTTTCTCTCAGTGTACCCAGTGCAATTGGTTCTGGCAAAAATATTTGGGAACCAAATTACAAAGGTACTTGCAGAGAGAAATGATTAGCTAGAAGCAGCAAAGAGAGATTTAGTTCCAGATAAAGCTCTTTATCTAATAAATGGAAGCTGAAAGTAGAAGAGACACGGCAGCATCTTCACCCTTCACACTAAAGTGGCCTTGAGATAACCCAAGAACCTCGGGTTTGCTGGCTGACTGGTGAAAAGATTGCACTTACAAGAAATGATCCCTAACCTACAAAAAATATTTGAAAAAAATAGTAAAGGAATCTCAGGGTGTTGTCCAGGACTTATACTGTTAAGTATCTTATTGACATTAAGTTTCCAGAATAATTCTAAATTGGCTGTTTATCAGCTTGGTCATGTATGTGTGCTTGCTAATTTTGCAAATCTTTTAAAACCAGTTTCCAATGTTTTACCCAAGTGTTTTAACTATTAAGTTTGTAACTCAACAGTTCACCTTAATGACTATCACAGGCTTAGAGTAAAATTCCGCATAAATTGCTTTCACGGTTCTTTTCTAAATAGCTAAATTTCTCTTCAAAGATTGACTTTAACAAGCAACTTTAAATAAACGGCGATTAATATGTCAGTTTGGGGATATAAGGATTGACATAATGGAACCTATCTACCCCATCTTTCTTCTAATCCAACCTATGGCCTATAATCAAAGACAGGCAAAATTAATTACTAATCTGCTTGGACAACATTACAATGATCTACTAGGGGAGATGCTTATGCCTGACACTTGTGCTGAACATTTCCCATGAAACGCTGTGTAACGCCAACTTCTGTCAAATTCAAAAGATTCAAGAACCATGGTTCATATAGATTAGAGTAGAAACAAAAGAGCTTAAGCTGTTGAATTTCTACACTATTCATCTTTCATTTTGACAATACATTTTTTATAGTTCTGCCTTTCCAATTACCATTCACTGCTGTTTGTTTGTATTCTGTTGGGATGTCATATGTTTATGTGCCTTATGTCACTTCTACTTTTGCTTTTCTCTGTTTTTTGTGTTTGGTATAGCTGCACACGCACACGTGCATGCTGGGCTGATTTGAATGACAGAGAAAGTGAGACTAAAGAGCAGCTGATGCAGGATTACATACTCACCTCTGCTCTGTTCAAAAGGCAGATATCCAACCCGTGTTCTCAGCTTGCATAGAGATAATGTATATCCAAACAGGAGGGATAACATTATCAGAAGGTATCACACAGGTGCAGTAAACATTGTATCAGGAGTAATTGTAATATAAAGTGTGCTGTTCTGATGGATTTTAGATCGTAATCATAATTTAATGTTCCTTCTACTGTGGGCATTCTTTTTGTTTTAATGAACCACTTCTACGGAAGCTGCATACGCTCTTTTCCTGGCTGTTTCACCTTGACAGTTAGTGTAATTCATTGCAATGCACACATGAGAGTTAATAAGTACAGAAGAAATGAACTTGGTCTTATGCAGAAACAGTATGAAAATTTAAATTTCCATAGGAATGTTTTTATTGTGCAAATACAATGATACAGGATCTCATGGGATATAAAAATGTTTGTTAAAGGCATGGTATGGTTTGGCATCAGACAGGTTTTTTTTTGCTGTTTTCAATCACTTTAATTAATTGTTATCATCCATATGCTTTATCTTCAATGAGTAAAATTGAGTGCAATGACTACTATGAAAAGAATTTTATGTGCTTGATTTTCTTTGGATGGAGATGGATAGAAACTTTGCAAATTAGTAATGGACTGCAGTTTTTGAGCTCTGTCATTAGGATTATTTATCTCTGATTTTCCTACTCTTTAAAAAAGAAGCAGATGCAGTATAAAAGTCTTATGAATTATTTTTCAAGTGTCATCTTCAGTGCAAAGAAAGTCAACCCTCCCTGGAGAGAAGAAAGCAAAGTTAAGCTGTCCTAGCGCTAAATGCACTATTGCAGGATCAGTGTAACAACCATTGAGACACAATTTCTGTCCAATATGTTAATGACAAGATTGCTCTGACAGAGTTCTGTGTTAAAATCTCTGATTCCTGCAGGGAATTCTCAACAGTCATATAAGTGGTATCCATAACTTTAAATGAACTTCTATAGACTGTGAGGGAAAAGTATATGAAAATTTGAGGTCTTCACGGATTTTCCTAGTGTTTGTTGAACCATTTGTTTTCTTATTCTCCTATTGAGTAAATATCACATATGAAATTGAATTTTCACCAAAAAAAATCCAGTTCATGCAGTTCTATCGATAATAATAAACCAATTAATTTAAAAATTCTGGCCTTAACACTTTCTGAAATTCAACGTCTTACTGGCTGTTAGCATCGTTATGAACAGTTATTAGTTTACAGTATTTCAGAATTTGTGCTGTATTCACAGGCTATAAATTAGAGATTTTTCTTTAGACAATAGGAAAAATTTCCTTACTACAAAACTGGCTCCTCATTTCTTTTCTCTTTCCCCAACAATGCAACTGTTAAATACATATATGATGTGCAATTTGCTATTTTTGGACAGCAAATCTCATATGATTCTTCTTATATGAATGCCTACATGAGTTTTCCTAAAACTTCTGAGATATTCCTCAATTCCCATCTAAGTTTTGCCATTCTGAGTTTCTTCAAAGGAGACCCATTTTTCAAGTCCTTGCTAATGTCTTTCAACATTTCCTTGAATTGCAAAGGGATTTTGGTGCAGATACTTGTGTTACTACTTGCACAGAAACTTAATGATCTTTGTGTCCAATCAATACGTTTCATTACAGAAGCAATGTACAGCTCTAGAAATACATCAAAAGTGGTGTTATGGGACAGTGGTGAGTGCTGTGTGTTACAGTTGCCACAGATCAGCTACTGATGGAAATTGTGCTGCACACTGCCTGAGCACCCAACTCAACGAGTGCCCTGCAGCAGTGGGTCAGCTGTGGTGGCCCAAGGCCACCATCTACATCTCTTGGTGCTGGCAGAAATTGCAATGACACCAGCTGTGTGCGATGGGAAGGAGAGGAGGCCAGCAAAGTGGCTGAAAATCAGAGAATATAAGTTTCTACTTGCAAATTTATGTTTCCTACTCTCATCACTTGCATCAATACCCAAAGACTATAGTTATATGGATGCACATATCATTGCTTTCCATTTTTAATAGGAAAAATACCGACATTTGAAAGCGAGGATGGCAAATAATGATATCCGTAAAATGGATGCGAAGCTGAATGACACCTTCTAGCAATAAAATACCACAAACCTTGGCACTCTGCCTTTAAATTGTTTCAACATATTCTGATTATTTAGTGTCTCCAAACACCCTTAATAGTTTTTTTTCCTAAAATACGCCTTTCTTTCTGTTACATTACAGAAGGCTTGACTGATTAAGACATTTTTCTGTACTATAGTGTGTTTTCCTTAGGTGAAGCTGATTTCTCTTTACCCAGCAAGAATGCTTGTTGTTCTGTCACAGAGAAATCAAACCACCTCCAATTGTCTTACACCCTGTGGTGTTTGTTGGAATGGTAGTGCTGGGAAAGCACTGGTGCCAGGAGAAACTTAGGAGTGACAGCAAACAGTAAATGAGGTATGGCATTCGAGTGTAGCAGCACAGCAAAAAAAGCCTTACTGATGTTGAATTACATAAGCATCATGTCAAAGAGTAGGGAGGAGTGTGACAGCTGCTTTCTCTACAAGGAATTGAAAACTCAGAGTTGTATTAGGCACTGGTAGCAGGGTACCACGAGATGTAGGTAATTGGGAGTCCATGTAGAGTGCGTCAGGAAGTTTTCTGTCATTCCTAAACAAGCACTCTATTTAAATTCATTAAAGTAGCACTGCATCATCTTCACGACTGTAATTAGAGCCAAACTCAGTTGTTATGTTCATGGACTGTTTCCATCTAATATTACTTAAGCAGCCGAGAAAGTGAGATTTTGTTTCCATTACCCTTTTTTTTTTCTACATACCTACCTATATTTTTTACTTGTTGCACATATTTTGACATGTAAACTTCATTCCTCAGCTGGTATTATTGTAAATCTAACTTCATCAGGGAGTATTTCAACTCCCAGGTAGATCTCTATCATTCCTCAGATTCATTACAGTAATAATAATAATAATAATAATACCAACTGAGAGGCTAGTAGCAAGACTTGAGATTTTTTAACAGTAACAGAATGTCTTGGAATGATTTGGAGGTTCGGGCATCCCACTTCTAACAAGCCAAGTTTGTCCGAAGTGTGAAGAGAAGGTATGAACAAGGAACATAATGAATTAGAACAAGGATGGGATGAAAGGGAGCAAATTTTTTTAAAAAGTAAGGTATAAAAGAAATCAATACCTAACAGTGACATCTAGAACAGAATAACCTGCCAAAAGGGCAAGGTACCATGTCTGGGTCATTAAAACTGGTCTGGTGTCCTAAACATTTGTTCCACTTAATTTTGTACTGATTTGTCACAGTATTTTTTTCTTATGGTTGTCACTCAGTATGCCTAGTTTGGTCAGTGATATTTTCTTCACAGTACTTTGAAAGTCTGTATTCATCCCACATGGGAACATTAGATTACGTGTAAAACTCCATCAGCAGTATAACCTCTCCGCTCTACTCCTATAAACAGCATTCCTAGTTATTTTCAGTCCCCCACACATCATCCCTAGCTTCTTCAGCTGCTTTAAATATTATATTTCAAACTAAAATAACAATTTCTTCTCAGATAAGCATACTTTCATATTTTAAAGCTTATCATTATCTCCTGCTATTACCTCAGCCGTAAGGAAGCAGATTTGAAGTCAGTGGATGTTCAGCACTTTGAAGACAGGTGCTGACTTAGGCGCGCTGCTAACAAAGGTGGATAATTAGCTTTATTCCAGGAGCTGAAGCATTCCTCTGAGTCACAGTTTCACCTTGCGTTCTCCCTTATTGCTAATTTAGGGCTGCAACAACTCAAATACTTTAAGCTGAGGAATGTGGCTAACCACTTCTCTTTGGCTACTCTTTGGGGGAGGAAAGAAAGGAAAGAAGGAAGGAAGGAAGGAAGGAAGGAAGGAAGGAAGGAAGGAAGGAAGGAAGGAAGGAAGGAAGGAAGGAAGGAAGGAAGGAAGGAAGGAAGGAAGGAAAAGATCTGCAATCTTGTTGACTTGGCTTGTGAAATTACTCCAGAGAACCTGAAAAGAGATGTAGTGTGGTCCTTATTCTACATATTCATAGGCAGAGTAACAGCCTAATCCTTCCTTTTGTTTCTTTTTTTGTTTTCCACTGGGTAGGTATTTAGCCCAGGAATACTGTTGGTAGAATATATGTACAGATGCCATCTTAAAAAATGAATTGCGGTTGCTAATTCAGTCCAAAAATCTTCACTGCATGTGCCTGTGCATGAAAACAGAGTCACATCTCGTGTGTGGCTTTGTTGCCTAAGGGTGATCTGAAAGTAGCTGAATGTCCTGTTCTCTGAAGTTTCCTGTTTACCTCTGGTGGGCGACTGTCTGGTTAGTTTGACACTTCTAATATGGGTCAGTGACTATCAGTACTGGATATTATCAAGCTGTTTGGAGTTGAGATAGAATTAATACCAAAAAAGCACTCTCTGGTCTTCTAATTAATCCCACAGGAGAGCAAAAACTCATTTCATTTAGAAGTTTAGCTGTCGGCAGCATCAGGAAAAGCTGGTTTCACTTCACTAAGCTGAATTAAAACTCCACATTAATGGAATTAAAGCATGTTGCCTTCTTAAACTCTTACACCCATCAAAGCAAAGGCTTAGAAGCCTCATAAACAACTGCATTTCTGCCTCCAATCCCTGACAGAAGAAACAACATGCTGAGAATACATCATAAAACCAGCGTTTGCATTCCCTTCACCATTCTCCAGACGAACTTTTCCAATATTGTATTTATCAATCTTTTTTTCTTTTAGTATTGTGAGTAACAAAAAAATAACTTGGAGCTCTAGTTTGGGGTGGGGTGGAGGGGTGGGGTGGTTGGTTTGGTTTTTTTTCCACAGAACATATTGATAGAGAAATTGAGTTTGCGTACTTTCCTTCTGTGTGGCAGTTTCAGAGTTGGGACTCTGCTGCTGGGGAATTCAGGGAGGTCTCTGTCCAGCCTGTGCCGCTGGCTGCTTCACTGGTTCTTTATGAGAAGATGCAGGTCAACAGATTTGGGAAACAAATAATTGCTTTTATGCTGTCAGTTTTGACTTGTCAAAACAAAAATATATGACAAAAACAAAAAGCTTCCTAAATCAGAGCTATAGCAAATAGAGGACAACTGTTGGTTGGTGATAGGAGGTGGGTTGAGAGAGGAAAACTGATAACTTTTCTAGCACTCTTGAGTGTAAAGACAATGTGTGATGTTTTTATCCAAGCAAAAGAGACCAGGAAAAATTTTAGGTTGTAACAACCTTCTTTCTCCCACCCTCAATGCAATAGGCAGGCTTTGGGATGAACTCTCACTTGGGTGTCATGCGGTTTGATCTCTTAATGATGGTTTGTCCTTATTTTTGGTAGCACAATTGCACTACAAAGTTTAAAACATGATGAATATTTCCCTAACATGATTGTTTCATCCCAGGTAAGGGTTTCATTGGGATATTGGATATTGGTGAAAGTGTCATTTTTGAAGGGAAGGCAGTCATTCATGTGGTCCCTACAGGGAAAGAAGGGTTTATGATGCTGCCTCTACTTTTCAGCATCACCGACATGGCAGATGCGCCTTCAGAGCATCCTTGGACTAGACCAGAATTAAAACTAAGGAGACTGGCTACATGCCTTCTTGTTACTATTGCACTTACTGGTATTATTTTCACAATAAACTATTAAAAAAATATGTTGACACCATGCTACTCTGAGTATTTAACAAAGTCATGGCAGGCCTTGTCGAAGAAATAGGTTTAACACATAAAACAACTTAAACTCATTAAAAAAGAGAGATTGGATTCTTTGTTCCATGTTTTGCCCCTTGTTATTAATTTATAATCTCATTCTTTGTTCCTTCACTCATAAGAATTGTCTTACAAGAACAGTATATTCTCCTTGTCTCAGTGAACTAAAATTAAATTGAATTAAGATAAAACTGGTATTTTACAGGATCTGAGATTCATTTCTTCAGGGAAAATCAATTTTGTGTGGCTATAGTACTGAGTAGTATATTGAAATATTATTACTTTATACTACTTAAACTATTGAGACATTCATTTTGTATAATTTCAGAGAAATGGTAGGATATTTATAAGCCTAAATGTCAAACTTTGAATATGTAGAACTGTGAGTGTAAAAAATATGCTACTTACCCACATATCTTGATAGGGATGTAAGTGTGTGTATTTAGGCATTCACCATACAAAATGTCGGTGGCAGTAACTCAGGAGCTTTATTTTCTTTTGTGCTACAGAACACATGGCAGATGCACAAGTGTACTAAGCATATGATGGCAATGGCTTTCTGCTGGTTCCATCACTTTTGACAGAAGCCACCAGGAGCTTTATGTTTTAAATAAGTCAGTTAAAAATTATATCAGACTGTTATTTCTGTCACCAATTGAATAGCCATTTGTGTCAAGCAGTGATTAAACTGTGATTTTTATTTTTGGGTGTTATTGTATTCCTGACAGTACCTTAGGAGCCATGAACTTCTATTGAGCATCAAGCTTGATTTTTATAATTATGTGCAAAAAATGTGTTTCGTATCACCAGTTATGAATTATCTTCATTAAAAGAGCTGAAGACTCATTTGAACGCTATGTCACAAATACCTGGGATTGCAAACCAGTTTCTAGTGAGTGGAATATAGCCAGGAGCTGGGCCCCTCGCTTGGAAGGAGTGAGGTATAAGGTTCCTTGCACAGCTTTGCATAGGCAGTCACTCCAGTAAGGGATACTGATGACATCTAGTGCTTGAGTGGTTTAGTGATTTCTGGAGAATACTGAATTGAAGTCACTGCTTTAATTCATACTTGTTATGGGATTACAATATTTAAGAGCATCTCATATAATAGAAAACAATATTACCATACTAGTCTTTTCACTCCATCATTGAAATGTGTTTTGTTTTCCCAAGAATCTGCTCTTCACTCAGAATATTCTTCATTTTCCAGCCTGTCTGGATAATCCTTTGATTGATTTGCTGCTTCTTGCCCCAGCCAGAACAATGCTATGTGAGGGTAACTCCCAAACAGATGTGGTGGCCCAGAACAAATTCTCAAGTGGCTGAGGAGAGTCATTACTGAGTTCTGAGTACCTTGCCCTTCTGCTGAGATGTTACACACCTGATTTTCTGAAAGGGATGAATATCCTCTTTTGGCAAAGAAGGGTTTTGGTGTTGTTATAGACTTGACAGCCAAAATCAAGGGAACTGGTGCTCCTAAAGACTTCTGAAAATACTGTTTGCTCTGATTTCTATTTTGTGTTTCAAAAATGATTTTTCTTTGAAAGTTCATAAGTAGTGTTTTCAGCAACCTTTCTAAATAGAAATCATATGTTTTAAACAATAATAATTTGCATTTATAAAACTGTGTCAAACTTTTTAACATACGTGAATAGTGAACTACAATAATAAATTTATGATAGTGGAGCCAATACCAGCTTTAAGTCTAGGTAGGTCTACATTCAGAAAGGTATTTTGTTCCGTGTTAAAGAAAAATGTGTGATGTCAAGCAGAGAGCTTTTGTAAAAACTAAATTTTTTGCTAATTCTGTAAAGGCCGTTGTGAATAGTATGGTGACAAAATTCTTAGTCTTTTTTCATCCATTATATAAAATATTCAGAAACAAGATGATCTAACAGATAGCTTATGACCTTCAGGTTTTGCTCAAAGTAGCCTGGATTGAGTAGCAGTCCTCAAAGGTAATTGAATTCTTCAGTAAAGTGCAGCATCACTGTGAGGACTGAGAGTCTGTTACGGTGATCAGACTGGTCCCTTTCCTCATTTTGAATGTTGCAGTTCAGGAGCAATAATTTACCATTCTGTAAATTACTTTGGTGATTGTAGCCCATTTTTTTATTTGCAACATCCAAAAATAGTCACATCCCAAGTGCTTACTATTCAGTATGTTTTTGTGACCATCTTGACTTACTAATTCTGTAGATGAATGGAAAATCATTTGGTTTTAGTACTTAGCAGATGAAAGTCCCACCTTAACACTCTCATAATTTTGCTCATTTTGAAACTGGTCAGAGTTACATAAATAAGGTTACTGTAGTAAAAATAGGGCAATGCTGAAATCTTTTTGGGAAAAGAAACAAAACTTTCAGAATTCAAGCCAGTCTGGCTAGTTGTGGTTGGATGGAGATGTTGTGGCTCTGGTCGTATGCCATGGTTCTAGCAAGGAGGAGATCTTGAAACAGGGAGAGGTGGCTTCAGTATTTTAAGGCAAAGTGCCATATTACTGTAGTTCCTCAGCTTCCCTTTCCTGTGGTAACATTCCTTTGAAAAACAGAACACTGTACAACATTTGTGAAATAAATCCAAAACCTTCAGTTGCTACCATGCCATGCCTTGTTAATAGAATTTTTTTCCCTACAAAATATGTAGCATCTGTTGTAAGACTATGAGTTGCTTGTTTGAAGGCTTCATAGTGGATTTGACATGGGCAGTATAGCACAGGCACGGCATTGCCGTCCTTCCCTTCCAGCTCTGTAGAGGCAGAGGGACAGAACACAAACCACAACCTAAACTTTATATTTTTTAAAATGCAGAAACACTAAAATAGGGTAGCTTAAAAATACACATCCTAAGTCATTTGCAAGATGCAAACAACGTGAAATTTTAACCAATATTCATAGAATCATAGAATGGTTTGGGCTGGAAAGGACCTTAGAGATCATCTAGTTCCAAGCCCCCTGCCATGGGCAGGAACACCTCCCACTAGCCCAGGTTGCTCAAAGCCTCATCCAGCCTGGCCTTGAACCCCTCCAGGGATGGGGCATCCACAGCTTCTCTGATAAGCCTGTTCCAGTGTCTGACCACCCTCACAGTAAATAATTTCTTTCTAACATCTAATCTAAATCTACCCTCTTCCAATTTAAATCCATAAAATAAAATTGAAAGTCCATTCATAAAATATTATTCTGCAATATTTGTCCAACTCAACTATCCTGTTCACACCATGATGCCAAAGACGCGATATTCCTGTACATCCTATATTTTCCTATAAAATGGATAAAAAACTGTGTAGCTCTTTGTATAAGGGGAATATACTTTCCCACAAATTTTCTGAAAGACTCAGAGCAAGGATGAGTACAGCAGTTTGTGAACACGAAACAAGAGCACAGTGGTCGCAACAGGAAATACCAGCAGGTAGCAGGTCTTTTGTGTGTCCTGTGGCATGATATCCTGTGTCACAACTCTATGTGCTCCACAAAAAAATGCCATCTCTTCTGTCAGAAGTGGTATTGGGTACGATACAGGATAAAATGCCTGTGAAATAGATGTGTGGCTCACTAATGTCAAATGTCTTAGCTTTTCATGAAAATAAGGTGGGATTCTCCTGAACAAACAGCTCGAGTTGTATACAAAGCTTGAAAGCAAGACAAAATCTGCAGCTAGTAGAATCAGTGATACAAAGCTGATTTAAAGATTTATTTGTAATGTGTACTTTTCATGACTAATACACTCGCTGTGTGATGTAGCCATTTCAACTAATCAGCAGATTAACCCTGATGCTTCTGCATTATTTCTTTTTTGAACACACTCTCTTGGATAAGGAATGCAATGTATTATCACAGAACTGCCTTTGACTGATGCTCTGCTGTTATCCCTTTATATTTACATGAATACTAATGGTTGAATACTATTACACAATGCTGAAGTTAACATGTACTGCATAATTTATTGGACTTCTGTAATATAATAACTATTTTTGAGATTCCTTAGTCATGACAACACAACATATGAGAAGCCATTAGACTTCAGGATTTTCATCCAAAGATATTCTTTCTTGCAGAGAGTCTGTATTTTACGTGTATTTTCCTAAATGTTGTGTCTTATATTGATAAAATTTCACGTGGAAAAACTCAAGTTACTTAAAATCTGATAGAAATAGTGAACATTGGTTGAAATTTGTAAAATTTGAAGTTACATTATGGTGCAATTATAAGCAGTGCCTGCCCTCTTTTACTGAGCATTCTGCCTGAGAAACACTGAGAATTACGTTGATAACATTATCATTTACTGTTTTACCTTCTGCTCTGAAATTAACTTTGTGGTTTATGGTTAGTTTATGTAGCAGAAAAATATAGCATCTAAGTTATTTTAAATCACTGAACAGCGTGTGTATAGATATGTGTTTAAAGAATACTAAGAAGAGTTATTATTTTCATTGTCTGCTCTTAATGAGGAATGAAGCTTGATTTTAAACAAGAGAGCTTGTAGGGTTGAGCCCCTTTTTGAAGAGATGAGCATCACTGAAGTCAAAATGCTTTAGACACGTGTTATTTCTGTTTAGGCATTAGCTAAACTGCTAGAGACAGTAAGAACAAGAGAAACTTCTATTTCTTTAACAAATGCTTTTCTTTATTCTTCCTTGGTCGTACAGTCATTCCCAGCACAGCACTGCAACGCGTCCACCCACAGTGAGCTTGCAGCGGACCATTTCTGTGGAAGGGTAAGACGATTCTCCTGTAGAGCTCTCAGATACCACTAAGCCAGACCCTGAACTACCCACATACATGTAGCTGTTCACTAGATGTGCTTTTGCGTGTGGTGTTTAAGTGTGTGAGATGAAGACAGAAATACTTTCAAATTAGTGCTGATCCTTTCTAGATACTTACACTGAAAGGTTTAGTTTTCATGGAGATGAGAATGTCTGTCATGGAGATGTATTAACTACAATCTCTTTAGTTCATCTCACTTGACTAGTGTTAATATTTACATGTGTTAGCTGTAAAATCGTTCCCACTAATCATGGAAATTCCCAGTGAATTCTTACTCTGTTTTCTTAATGTCTGCACGAGTTCTTTTTGACAAAGCCCTGTCCCGAACTAAGGATGAAGAAGTACTGATAGAGAATAATAATCCTATACTGGTGTATATCTGTGTATATTAATGTGTTAATTGTAGAAACATAGCTCTGAGTACTTAGCTGACTCTATTTTAGTAACAATAATTGGGTAAAATATGAATAATTCACAACCACAGTTTATATTCTTGCATCTTTACAATATTAGAAAAGCTGATCTTTAACACTGAAACACAGGTTTTGGTTGCACTGACTGGTGCAGTTTACAAAAAATGTTGGATTTATGTCTCCTTTCCCATAGATGTTTGGAACTGTTTAAAATATTTTGTAGGTATAGCTAATAACTTGGCATTGGCTGCTCTCAGGCCCTATTTCAAAGCTCTTCTTTCTTGTGATAAAAGTGAGAATCCAAAGTTTCCACAGAGGAAAGATGTTATCTTTTTTGTATTTTGTTTTATGTTACAACCTTACTGTGGTGCAGTCAGAAAATAAAATGGTAGATGTGTGAAATAATCCACTCTCAAGTGAAGCATGAAATGGTTTTTTTTCCACATCTCATTTTTGTCTTTCTTACCTAGTCCTAAAGTCTAGGATTTTAAGGCTTTATTTAAAATGTGTAGGACAGCTGTAGTAATTCCTCATTGAAAACAAGACTGAGCAATGAAATTGCTGCAGGAAAGGTGCATTTGGCTTAAGGGCTGTCACCTGGAAAGTCATTCCATCAATGAAGAATCCATGTTGTTGCTCATAACATGGCTAATTTCAAGTTAGATGTGGTTGCTCAGAACCTTGTCCAGTGAAGCTGTGACTATCACCAAATGTGGAGATTGCACAGGTTCTGGGCAACCTGTCTCAATGCTTAAACACCTTCATTTTGGATTTATTTTCTTATCTCTCCCTTTCTCTCCAAGGAGAACAGAGAGAGTAATTATGAATTCCCCTATCTTTTCCTCAAATCAACTAATGAATAAATTGATGTTTGAAATAAAACTGAGCTTCAAGAACAATTTTATCAATTAAAATGGTAATTGCATTTAAAAAAAAGGAAAAAGAAGAAGAAAAAATAATTTGCTAAATTGAGATTGAAGGAAAAAGAAAAAATTATTTGCTAAATTGAGATTTAAGAAAATAAATTCTATTATGATGTCTCTGACTTGGTCTGTTGGGACTCCATAATTCAGGTAGTATCCTGTAGGTTTAGACTCCTATTGAAATTTGGAAATCAATCTGTCTACGTGAACTTCTAGATAAATTGCAGGATCTGTACTGTCCACGCAGACAACTTGAATATATTGTGTATGAATCATTAGAGCGCAGGAAATCTGCAATTGATATTAAAGGTCTCCTGCTGTTCAGGAGGCAGAAGAATATCTGGCTTGTAATTATTACTAATCAACTTACACTGAGTCATGTTTCATTTCGCGTAGGAAAGCGGGACTGTTAGCCTGTTACACCGCTGAGCAAAAATAAGTAATCACCTCAGCCCTAAATATCTCATTATGTTAAAGCTCGATTTATTCTGATGTTTTTGCAAACTCCATGCTGCTAAGTGTGTTTATAGCTAATACAATTTAAGGTCAAAACAAAGTTATTTTTCTCTTTTAGGAACCACATTTCTATCAGTAGAGTCCTGTATTTAGGTGACTCATCATATTGCTTTTGAGATGCACTTTGGAAATAGCTGCTTTACCTGCAAGGCATCCCTGGCACACCCAGAGGGTCGTGGCCTCTATGCCAGCTCTGTGTGACCAACTGTGTAGTCACTGCAGTAATATAATTATTGGGTCCTGTGAAGGAGAAATGAAATATGGGAGGGTTAAAGAAATACAGGGGGAATTGCATTTGCTGGCATTTATTCCTTTCCACCCTGTTGAATATGTGATAATTGAGCTGGCTAGAATAGATTTTTTGAAAAGTTTTAAGATATTTTTCATTAGGTAATGGGTTGATACATTAGAATTTTGGTTTTGTTTTTTTTTTTTAAGGAGGGCTTTTGTGGACTTCATGTACAGCAAAATAATTAGTAGCAAGGTGAAAAAAATGAAGATTTAAAGATTAAATTTTCTTTATATTCAAGCCATATGTTCTTCACAGTATAATAACTGTACATGAGGTGAACAGCTTTCTTATATGTATAAAGGCATGAACTTCACAGGTGTTTGATGTCATTGTCAGTGAGAGCTAATTAGTAACTTTCCTAATGGTTTATTTGCATGGTTTAAAAACAAGAAAACTTTTGACGTTGGAATTGGAAAATATTGTTGGTTTGAGGATTTTGAAATGGTTTTAATGAAAAAATTTAACTGTGAGTATTCAAAATAGGAAAAATAGTGGATAAAAACTAAAACCTGTTGTTTGGAAATCCTGCTGTATTACCGCACAAAGCTATATTGTTAGTGGTGTGTCATAGCTATTCTCCCTGCAGTTGATGTTCAGACTAAATTATATTTTTATATGCTACCGGTCATCTCTTCTGCTGAGCTGCTTAGAATCTGGGATTGCAACTTATCTAATCAAGAGTGTTTTGATGGAAATTTTAAGCAGTTTTATCAACGTGACTATCTCAAATATATATCAATATTTGTACATAAATAAGCAGCGTTTGAACCGTGACTAAGGGTAAGAATTTTTATTCTTAACAGGACAGATAGTACAGATAGCTTTGTGTTTCAAAAGTGTCTTACATAAATAATTTTGGACGCTTGCTACTAACGGACTGTGTATTGATATTTTGAAACATGGCTTGGAGGCACTGCTATTTTTAGGCATTCTTTCAGCCTTTGAATCCTTCCTGTCTCCTGACAGTGCAATGCAGTTGCCTATCACTATTTCCATCTCATCTGGCTTTGTTTACAAATGGAAAAGCTGGAGCGTTCATGGTAAATAGAGCCATCGAATGCTGTTACTAATGGTTTATAGTAAAGTGGTTTCAATATGGAACCGATAGTTTTTAAAAGCAGCATGGATGCAAAGCGACCTTTCTCGTACAGAGTTGTCTGTGTTGGGTAGAGCAGGTAGAACAGAGATGCAGTTTTCAGGATTTATTTTGATCATTAACACGTGAATAATGCACCTCCTGGATCAGGGAAGAGAGACGAGTGCTTATGTGTGACAAAGTATAACTGAGTAAGTGTGCTGGAACAATCATCTCTCTTTCAAAGTTAAAGCGCATAGTAGCAGTCCTACATTGTCGCTTTAGAAATCAATGAGGTTTCTCAAATCTAGGAGACATATTCCTGTGCATTTAAAGTAAACGTTAAATGTCATGGTAAAAATATAAACGAGTTTTTCAAACAAGAGATTTTTCCTATATGCCAATTCTATCTTGCTAGCTGTAAGCAGAAAACGTTGCCTGGTGTCCAGTCTTTAATTTCTCTACGAAAGACAAAGTGAAAGACGGCTAAAGTCCAGAGGGGTTCCCACAAAACAAATAAACTTGCACATGTATAAGCCAGGGCACTCATGCATGCATCAGTCAGGTTGAAGCCTGGCTCCCAGTAGGTTCCCTCGTATGAAATATACTTCAAAGTTTTTGACAAGTTAGATGTGATATTTGCAGAATAAATGCGTTAAAAATGTAGTCAGTATTAAAGTTAAGATAATGTATTCCTTCTACAGTTAATGCCAACATTCAATCACCAAGAAATGCCAAGAAAACCACAGTCAAATAAACAGATAAAATACTTGTTTCAAGCAGAATGGGTAACTATGGCAAGCAAAATTATATTTTGCTATGTTGTATGACAAATGAACATCTCAGTAAAGGCTGAATGCTGAGTTGTTAGTATATCAACATTTAGTAAAATGGAACAATATGTCACTAATCAGTTACATGTAATGAAAATGAACTCTCTGCACATGACCAAAACATTGTCTCAGTTTAAGAAGGCAAAGTTACCCCTCTGGGCTGCCCAATCTGAAAGCAACAGATAAGAGGAAGGCTTCCTTATTTTTGTTATTTTCAATCATTATTGAAATCCAGATAGTGATAATTAAAGTCACAAGTCAGGGATCAGACCCCACTGGGTCAGGTGCACCACTGATGGGTAACGCTGATGAGTTCAGCCTCTCCTTGGCTCCAAGATGCAAAAGAGCTGGAAACTGGAGCAAGGAAGGTCTGCCAGCTCCCTGCCCCTGCCAGGTCCTGGTGTTCTGGAAACCTCCTCACCAACGGAGATCAGAGGGAGAGCGGAGGAGGAACGCAGGGTAGTGCTGTTTCACTTTGTGGTGGGAAGATTTTGCCAAGTCTAAGAGAGGAATAACAAGGGGCAAAGTAAAAGCCAAGATACCAGAGAAGTGATATTGCAATAAAACAACAGGTGGGAGATTCTTCTCTAAATTGTTGTGAAGCACAGCTGTAGAAGGTGTTAAAGAAAATTTAAACAAGCCAAATAAGTTTGAGTTTGCTGGAACTTAGATGTCTTTTAAAAAGGTGTATGTGCATATTCTGGGCCTTCAGCCACTTAATATTTCAAATTCTCTCTTGTGCCATTAATCACATTTCAAAACATCACACACGCTGGCATGTTCTCTGTCCATCCTAGCTTTCTGTGCTAAATGCTGCGAAGAACACTCAGTCTGTTTGAGTTACCTTGTTAGGTCCTTCCAGTGTGAATGTCCTTTAATAAATAAACAGTTATTTATCAGAATTTTTTGAAGCATGAGAGGAAAACTAGAGGTAGCGTACTGAAAAAGCAATGGCTTGTTTAGCCAAGTGTCTGTGAGCAGGCAGAGCTCAGTTCTCATGCAGTGAATTGTCAGAAGCCAAACGCCATTGCTCCAGAGAAGGGTGCTTTGAGCCCTTAGATTTGGTGTGATTTTCCCCCTGATGTGCTACTAATGTGTGACCATAAACAACTAATGGAATTTATTACTACATCAATTTTCCCTCCTGCTATTTGCTACTTTAAATAGCTTGACTGGTTCTGGTTGTATTCTAAGTGTGTAGTGCTCTGCAGAGAGGGTGTAGGGTATTAGTTGGAGACTGGGTGCTAGCCTAATGCAGCAGTAACATAAACAAATATTCTTCTGGGCTTTCTGTGATGTGTGTTACTGTAACACCAAATCAGCATGTGCATGAATGGATGTAGGGTTACAACATCCTTTCTGAAGCAAACAGCATTTTTGAGGAAAAAAACCAAACAAACCCACAACAAAACAAAAAAAACCAAAAACAACAACAAAAAAAAACCTTCAGCCAAAGCAATATCAAAGTTGTATTTCTAAGTCCCTGCTGATTTGGGATACCTCACTGATTGTATGTAACTGAAGAAGTCTCTAGGGTCTGATATTTGACAGCACCCAGTGTGCTTAATGTTTCTGTAGGTGTTCCAAAAAGCATAAAATCATTTCAGGATCCAAATTTTATAGATGGTGCAGAAGAAACAGAAAGACAGAGCTGTGTCAGTGTGAGATGAATACTAAACCTGAATGTATTCTGTAATGTAGCCAGCAGCACAAAATAAGCAAATTAAAAATGGATTTTCTTTCAGTTCGTTTCTGTAAGAGCTACTTGTTTTCTGAAAGCTCTTCCCCTTCATTTATCAGTCCAGTTTCTAATCTCTTTAATTAAATCTATGATTATTATGGATTCACCATCTATAGAAGAATGATAGTGATACTCATTTTTATCTTATCTTTTTCTTATTGTAAGAATAAACTAATCAAAACAAATATTCAGTACAAATTTAGTAAATAAAAAACATAGCTATTTTCAAGATAATAAACAAGTAAACATTAACAAAAAATGTTAAGGAGGAAAAATGCCTCACTTTTTTGGATTTTTTATTGTTAATCACGTTTTTATGATAGGAGAAGTTTCCTTAAGTGTTAAAGTTTTGCCCACTCTGATTTCTTACTACTTATTGGTTTCAAATACTAATTTAATAATACTTTGCTCTTACATCAGGCCTGCAATTTGTAATGTGCTTTATAGAATCTGATCTGATGCATTCCCTGAAGCAAGTAACCAAGTCCATCCAAATTGATTCTCCCATTGATTTCTGAGCCTGTAGATTTGTGTGGATTGCAGCACTTTATTTTTTTCCTTTGCATCTGGCTCTATTATAGCCAATATTCTTTTCTTTCTCTACATTTTTAATTCCTTCCCCCATTCTGCTTTACAGATGCACAGTCTCCCTTTATCCTGTTCTCTCTTTTCTTTGCTCTTTTCTTTTTTTTTTTTTTTTTTGTTGGTTGTTGTTGTTGTTTCTGTGGTTTGGGTTTTGTTGGGTTTTTTTCCTTCTGCTGTCTTCTGTCAGTCCAGGAAGGTTTTCATCTCACACTCCTTTCTAATTTCTGCTTGATTTCCCCTGCTGCTCTTCTCTGTTTGTATTTGGTACAAAGCTGCAGGAGGGCATAAAACATGCACACACAGAATTAAAGTGCTAGTACGCTTTGTTAGCACCTAGAAACTTACCTGCAGCCGTATTTATCACAGAAGAAGTTGTAAATGGGATAAGTAGTTAAAGCTAGAGGCAGAAACATGTATTTCAGAAAATTACTCTGACTGTTCCTTTTCACTAGGTAGCTACAGAGTGCCACCTACTGCCTCCAAACAAAACAGTGAGCTTTTAAAATAAGTTACCCTGAAATTACCTTTGAATCAGTTGCTGTTTTCTGTAGAGAACTACACACTTCTACTGAGTGCGTTACTGCATGAAAGCATCATCCACATTTTAGTTACTTACCTTTCACTTCTTTCTTACTCTCCCATCACCATGCCATCTCTAAGCTTTGATTCCATTATTTCCTTTACAGCATTTATCTGCATTCTGTCTCAAGTCCCTTCATGTGTATGAGAATTACAATTATAAAGATTTTAATAGAGGCAAAGGAGTTAATGGTCATGTTGCTTCCCAGATACTAAAGAAAAAAACTGGAGCACCTCTTCTTAGATCTCCTTAATCACATTAAAATAGATGACTATAAACCTACATTTGAAGTGAATAAACATGTAACATCCTCATCTTATGTCTATCAAAATTAGCCTTTTATTTGAGTGTGGCTAAAACATTGACAGATAACTCATTTCTTCATTATTCTTAGGATATGATGTGGTCAGTGGCTGGTATTGTAGTTTGTTTGCTTGAAAAACTTTTTTCCTACTTTAACTTCATAGCATGCCACAGAGCTTTGCCATCATCATAAGGGTTTTTTTCGTTTTCATCCTAAGTTCACTATCCAAGTGTGAACTATGGTATATTTTTTTAAATCTTAGTCATTTATTATAGTACGGCGACTTGGCGTATGCCTTCTGCTTCCTGTAGTTTTTTCATGTCACGGCTAAAGGTTATTTCTATGATGATGACAACAACATTTCATTCTTGCATCCAGCTTTCAGATTCTGCAGGATACTCGGATATGAAAGAAATATGAAGGCATATTATGGTTGGTCAATATTTATACAACCAAATTTGAGTCATGACCAAAAGGACCTGATCAGGCTAAAGAGCAGGAGCCAAAACGCACTGTGTCCTAATCACAGCTTCTGACATTTCCCCGTTATTGTTTGAGCTTCCCCTGAACATAATCATTCAAGAGCAGAATGTGAATTTTGCTGTCAAAAGGCCAAAATTACAAAACAGCACTGACAGCATTTTAGGCGTAAATCTGCTGACTTGATCAGAGACAGGGATTAATAACTGGGCCAACTTTTTGTTGAGCCGCACAGCTTACTGTTCAGTAGCTACGCAGTTGTATTGACCTAGTTTTGCCCATAGCGCTGGCTTTCAACTTTCTGATCCAAGCTGCCTGTCATATGTGGAAATAGTTTCATTTAGAACATGAGCTCTTCTGATTTCTCACCAGCAGAACATGCAAATAGGTTTGTTTGACTTTACTGCCTCTTTTTCCCTCAATACTCAGGTAAATAAAACCAGCAGTAGCTCAGCTGTCGCAAAGCGTTTTTGATCTGTAGGACTCGAAGATGACAAGTGTCACTGTGTCAGTTTGTGGACGAGGAAACTGAAGCTGGAAGAACAAATGACTTGCCAAGATCACTCAGCAGCACGTGAGCTAAGCAGGGGAAGGAATCCACGCTTCCAGCTCGCTGTCCTACTTCTGCTCCAACCCCCCAGGCCACCTTTCCTAATTAAAAAACTGGTCAGATTCTTAGATCTGGATTACATGATGTTGAATCTTCACATATTTAAGAAGGAGCTGAAAGTGTTATTACCAGTCAAATTAACAGCACTGATCCAAAAGTAAAGAAAACCCCCTTTATTTTCTGACTGGTTAAAAATACTTCAAGAACATAGAAACTCAAGACAATACGTCTTTTTCTCACAGCTGTATTTTTGAAAGGTTGTTTTCTGACTGTACAATGTTAAGAAAAAGTTGTAAGATGAAGGACTGTATGGAGTAGGACTAATAATTTCACTAAAGATTACAATCACCTTTAAAAATATTATTTAAAAATTTATTCTAGTTTTTTCTTTCAAAAATATTAAGCATCAGTTTCAGAAAACTCTCAGAAAACTCATGATGAAGCTGGGGGTACAGTTCGAACATTAGCACTGGGCAAAGATGAACAAACTCCTCCTGATTTTGGAATTATCACGTAAAGGTTGAGTCCCTGTGTATACAGCCATAAGACTTAACTCACATTAAATTAGACATCCCTTGATGTATCCCTTCTCTCTCCCTCTTTTTTTTTTCTTTAAAAACAAAATGGTAAAGAGAAAGCCATTTATATGATGTAGAACTGTTATATAGTACACAGGAAATATTGGACTGTTTTTTACAGGAAGCATTCTGGAGTATGTTTCTGTAGATGATGTGTGTATGTTTACAATTGTCACTTCACTGGTAATGTTTATTTGTAAAAAATGAGAATTAGAAGAGCATTGTATTTCTCTGCGAGGAGTCCCAGACACGTAAATGTATGTGTTTGTGAGTATCTGCAGGGCTGGGCTTAAGGTTTACACACACTAATATAACAGCATTTACACTTTTTCTGAAAAGTAAATTCTTAGAGGGATTTGAAATTGGGTAAGTACCAATAAATATGGGAGGGGGGGGGATGTGTGTCTTTTGTATCCAAGGGAGAGACAGATCTGATGCCTGGTATGTAGAGACTGGGAAGCAGAATAGCTGGGACACTTTCCCGAGGATTGTACCTTGATTGCTTAGAAAAGTCATCTCTTTCTCGACATAAGTTTTCCGATCGTTATTATAATAAATAAATACATTATATATAATGTATTTATATAAAATGTATTTATATATATTTATATATAATACAATATATAATAATATATATGCATTGTATATAATGTGTATATATATAATAAATAAATACATTATTATTATTATGTTTACATCCTTTGGTGGCCTATTTTCAATTTACAGATGGAAAGTGCTGTCTGAGATGTAGCTGATATTATTTATTGATTTCTGTCACGATGAATAACTTTTTAAGCTAAAAGACAGAAGTAGATACTCCTCTATCTGGTTCAGTGACAAAAGCTGCTGTGTGACTTCACAATTGAAAAGTTCCTGGTAATGTCAACTTGGACTTCTTCATAACATTCTGCTTTATTAGCTTCATCATACAAATTGTATTTGCTCTAAATCTGTCAGGATCAAACACACTTGCCACTGCTTTGCCTAATTTTCATTTTTGTCTTTGTTCATTTGTTTAAAAAGCAAGACTAGAACTTAAAATAAAAAGGTACCTTGCAAAGAGTGATTCTACTTGTAGAATATATGTGTGGTATGCTATAAATATTAATACTATAATATGTATAGTATTGCTATAAATTAGTTTCCAAAATATCTTGAGTGCTTTGGTTTTTCTTTTAGTAAATCCATCACTTAAATTAGTGAAGATGAGTTCAACGGGCTGAAATTAACAGAGATGTTTGGATTGAACCATGAAGAAAAAAAATAAATAATACTGGTTAATTCCTGCCTTCTCTGTTCTCCAGTTAACAGATTTATCCAGTTTGTTAAATGGTTTCTTTAGGCAATGACAGGCCATGGTCTCTTAAGCAAAATATAGGACACTTAAGATGCCTTGAAAAATGTGCACTAAGAGTTTTGAATGGGTAAACATTATCATTTTGTTTCTATACAGAGAACCTCGGAAAATCATCCTGCACAAGGGCTCCACAGGACTTGGTTTTAACATTGTGGGAGGAGAAGATGGGGAAGGCATTTTCGTGTCTTTCATCCTAGCAGGCGGGCCTGCTGATCTCAGCGGAGAGCTGCAGAGGGGAGATCAAATTTTGTCTGTAAGTACTCGTGCTGGCCTTTGCTGGCCAACTACTTAATCTAGTTGTTTGTCTGCACTTGCAAAAGATACACAAAGACGTCTTTTTGGTTTCCATGTTGTGATATCCAAGCTGGAAATCATTCATCACTGAATATTTTATTTGCTTTTGTTTTTCATGGCATATGTTACTGGTGTTACCTGCACTGAGCTCAGAAGGAGACTTTTCTCTGCTTAATGCTGTCTACGGTATGGAAACACTGCAGGGGAGACCTATAACACAGCGCAGACCTCAGCGTCTCCCAGTTTAGCCCGTCGTCCAGTTCCCTTTTCCACAAAATTCACTACTGAGTCCAAAGATATTTCTCCATTTCAGCTTTTCTTTGAGGAGAAAAAGCAGTGGGATGAAATCCTCTAGGCTGGGGCTGCCACCTAGTGTGCACTGAACTGCTTAGCGAATGGCCTGGTACAGGGACGAGATTAATTAGGTTATGTTAATTATCTCTGTGCCTCTAATGAATTTGATGATCACGCTGAAATTAATTTTTAAATTTTAGAGGATAAAAGGCTTTGTAGCCTGCAGTTATCTTTTGCATACTTAGTCTCAAAAACATCTTTTTAATTTTTCTTTCGTGTATATAAGGATAGCACACATTTTAAAGACCGGAGTGTTTATGTTTTAGGCTCTGTCAAGTAATTGAACATTTGACTGAAACAATCTGAACATAATGGATTTTGAATGACAATGCGAGCCTTGAAAATGTACTTAAATATCCGTTCACATTATGCCGCCTTACAGAAAAAAAAAAAAACCTAACCCAAATTGGCGCAGTTGTAGCTGCTTCATGCAAAGTACATAAATAGCCTTAAGGCAAAGAACAAAAACACAGGAATTATTCATCCCAGATGAGTGATCGACCCACTAGGCTGCAGTGTCCCTCTCACTCCCGCTGTCGTGCTTTCTGTCCCTGTGAATCCGGCATCCTTGGCTGCACTTTGGGTAGCAGCAGGGTGGAAGATGGCTTTAGCCTGGACAGTCTGCGGAGTGGTTACATGGCATTTTCCTGGTCAGTGTTTAAATCCCTTCAGGAGGAAGCTGGAACTGGTTTCCCTACAGGTCTGTTCTAAGAAAAATGAGTTTCCCTTCTGCCTGTCCAAGTGAAAAGGTGGCTGGGGCTGGTTGGCGATATGTGGGAAATGCAGTGACTTACCACCAAAGGGACGCAATAACCTGAAGCTGTGAGGATTGTAACAGTGTACTTTGTCTAGACCTGTTCATTGAAAATGCTTTAAGAAAAGTTGAGAAAGGGCAAGTAAAAGATGATTTGGTGCCTTAAAAAGATCCTCAAGTACAAAGTTTGTAGGAAACTGCAAGAGAACCAAAATAGACTCTTATAGCATTATCAACATGAAGAGATAAGAAAGGCGAAAGCCTGTGCCAAGAAGAAAACAGACAAGAAACTTGAAGAATAGAAATGGAAATTTCTTCAAAACAATTCTGCAGTTTCTTTTTCTTTGGCGAGATGCAGCAGAAGAAGGCTGACTGAAAGAATACTGTGAGATCAAAGCCTTTCAAAGTACATAGAATTCAGAAATCCAGCAATGCACATCCAAATTTAAAAGTCCATTTACCTTTATTTCTAATCAGGAATGTATTTAGCACCATAGGATACTGCCACAGTTGAATTTTTCATTTTAATTTTTGTCCGTTTCGTAGCAATGTTTTCCATAAATTCTAATTAAAGTTGCCAGTGTTGCTGCAGCATTTCATTTTCATGCAAGAGTGGTTTATTTGTTCATTGAGCAGAGAGGGATGGAAATTATTACTAAATTAGGCCGTATGCATATCCCCAGGCAATCACCAAGTCAGGCACTGCTGATTTATTTAGTCACAAACAACTATTATGAATCCATTTTTCCACATTGAGATGAAACAAATTTCATGCGCAGGCTACTTTTAGAGCTTATTAATCTGAGACCATTGTCTAGTGAAGGGTCCCAGACACCTTAATTTCATAAGGGCTGCACAAAGTAGGTCTGTTTCGCTTTGTTTATTCTTTCTTGTCTCATCCCTCAGAAACACTTATTTCCCTGCAAAAACAGTTTTCTAATTTGTTTCTCCAAACATGACAAATCTGATTTACCAAGAACAAACAGTACCCTCAAACATAGTATTTTTAATTAACTCAAGCTTGGTTACATTTCCTTCCGACGAGAAGAATAATAAGTGACTTAAACTTTGGAGATCTGGATTTAATTATCTGGTTTTTGCTATTGGCCTTCTGTGTGACCTTAGGCAAGGTGCTTTATTTTTCTGAGGCTCAGTCTCCCACATGGAAGAGGAGGATCCCAGCACTTTCCTAATTCCTGCCTGTGCTGTGATTATGGCAAAGTCTTGGCTGGTTGGGAGATGTATATACTCACCTTCAGGAAGGTACCTGTAAAAATACCTTAAAAAGTCTGCTAATCCATGAGTTAGACCCAACAAAGCCAGGATTAGTCATCACCTTTGGGTGACCAGAGTCAGCTCACAAGGTTTGGACAAATCCCATTCTCTCTCTACCTCTTTCTGCTCCCTGTTACATGCGAGGGAATGGTCCAAGCCTACATCCCTCAAGGGGCTCTACGGAAGATGATGCCACAGTCTTGGCTCCATGGAAAAGTGAAATTTGAGTTTATTTTTCCCAAACGCCACCAGATGGCATCATAGGATCAATAATGACAGAGCCCTGACTGGCTAAAACCTTCGGAAAAGCAGTGGTGGCTGTACTTATTCTGTTTTCACTTAATTGACTGCGAATATTTAAAAGTAATCTGAGAAAGCAGGTTGATATTCCCAGTGCTTCTGTGCGGAGAGACAAAATGAATCATATCTGAATCTTGAAGGAAAATTGAAGAATAATGGAAAAAGTTCTGTTTCAAATGGGAAAACATTTCAAATAGCAAAGAAATGAATCATGGTGTTACACTCATGATAAGCTGTTTTTTCTCTCTAAAAGGTAGGGTTTCTTTTAATACTGGTTTCTTTTTGCTATAATTCATTATGCTCTTGTGAATTACCACCAAAATAAACATTTTCCTTCTTACTTCTGAATATCTTTAAAATGTAGCAATGCTTACATCACCAGTGTACAATCATCACTGTAACTAACTATATCCCTCCTTGTAGTATTTTCTTCTTATTAAGTTTAATGTAAATATTATCAAGTAGCATTTTGAATACTAATTCACATCAAGACTTGATTTGCTAGGCCCTGTGTATACACAGATTAACTTTCATGTCAGATGTGTATAACCAGAACGAAACAGCTCAGAATATCAATAGAAGTATTATTTCCATTTTAGAGCAGGTGCCATTATGTTAATTGATTTGTTTAAAATCATGTAAGAAGTCTGGGCCAAGTCTAGACTTAGAGGCTGCTTGAGCTCTGATCTAACCTCAAGTTCTCCATCTGTTATGTGAATGCAGTCTCCAATAAAAATAAAATATGATGTTCCTTGATTCCGTTTCTTGCAGTTTAAAATTCCCCTTGCAATGCTAGGGAATATATTGCCTATTAAAACAGCAATGGGGACCCAGTGTTGTTTGGCTAAAATCACCTGTATGAGAACAAATACTTTCCAAGAGCTGTACACATAAAATAGCCACTTATTGTACTTACAGCCTTGCTGACAGAAAGCAGTACAAATCTTATAATTTTAGGAAAGAAGTACATAGTGAATACATAGTCATTTGTAGGGGAAATTCCTGGGGAGGCAGGAGGAGGAGTATGGTCGTATTCAAACAAAAATTGCCACATCATTTTTTGCCTTAAAATCTCAAATCAAAATTATGATAAAACATACCTACTTATTTTAGGTGTCTTAACCTGCATGTTTCAAAGCACTTTCAGTGGGCAACTTTATCTATAGGTACAGTACCTAAAGCAGAGAGAGTTAGTTTACACATTAAAGTACTGCAGCAAAATTCAGATTTACAATTTACACACAAATAATTAGTGTATGTTGCACCTTGAATTCCTACAAAGATATTGTTTTTCAAATAGTTTCATGATTTTCTATAAGATTTCATCAAGTTAAAAATATGTATACAAGAAAGAATTAAGGCCAAAAGGAGGTAACAGCCAGTATTAGCATTTGAATCTTAACTTTTGAAATTACTGAGACAAGACTAAACCTCAGATTAAGATACTTAAATTTAGATATCTGCATGCTTGCTTGGTGTCTGGTTGCCATTAAAGTCAGTGGAGGCTACAGAACGATTCAGCTGGCCAACTATGGGTTGTGTAGAGTGCGTTGAGTCTCTCTGTAGGCTCTATTGCCTGTACTGATTGGGCATCCATCGACTTTAAGCTTAAACACTTACCCACATGTGTGTGTGTCTATATTTAGGTGTCTTAAACTGAATCACACATTTCGTGTGTATTTACCCTTGTTTTTTCACCTCATATTGTGTTTGCTTCATCACCAACAAAAGTAAAATAAAATCATGGGCCATAAAAGCAGTATCAGTTTTATTTCATTCTCCGTTGGAAATGATTTAGTGCCTTGTGGTTCACAACAGCAGGATGAAGTGTGCCTGGTAACCTGAAAGTAGACTCAGAAAAAAAAGGAGACTGCTTGCTCTGGAGCAAGATTGCTGCTCCCAAGCAACATATCCCACAGGTTACCTTAAGGAAATAAGTTTCCTGGGGGAAACAGGAAAAAGTGTAGGAAAAGAACAGGCTGCAATGTGAAGATGCAGGTAGCACTCTTGCAGGGCTTCTGTTTTCCCTGCTGCCTAACCTGAAGCAGATGAATGAAGTTAACCAAATTCTGTATGATTTTCCTCTTGATCTAGTATAGTACCAGAATGTATTTATATATGGGGCAAGACAATGTCTTTTTTCCCCTGCTGTTTTCTGAGAATCAAATAACTATGCATTGGGAAAGGGCCTCCAGAGATATTCTGTGAAGTTTTGTGTCACTGGTTCGTAACACTATATGTGGTTAGTTTGCAGCACCAGGGTTTCAGCATCTCACTTCAGTACTGTCTCTGGCCTTTTATACAAGGTTCTCACTTGTAGAGAGAAGGTGATCTTTTCTACTGATCAGATTTTGTCTGGTGTCTGTGCATCGTCCTGCTGTCAGTTTTTGTGAAATATTTGTTTTCCCTTATGAACCGTTTAAACACTTCTTTCTACTTAGTTCCTCCCACACAACTCCTACCCACCTTCTCACTCACATCTGTAGCAAAAATACAATCTGCATTTGAAAAATAGAATGTTCTCCAATTTCTACTCCAATATGTGTGCGTATAGAGCAGAACAGAGTGTAAGGGCTCTGTGCTTATTTATAGCAAATATTTACGCTTTATATTAGCTACGGTTGGAATTGACCTTCAGATTGACTTTCCTTACTTTGGTGCAGAGCGGCTTTCAGCTTTCTAATTTAAAATGGCTTTTTGCTCATAGTAAAAGCAGTAAAACTACTTAGGGCAAAGAGTACATTTTGTTACCTAGTTACAAAACTAAGAAAAATGGCAAATACCATTTGGTTTTGCTTCTCAGCTTTTTTTTTCCAAATTGCGACTGACTTGAATAACATTTGAGTCATCTCTATAGGGCATGGAGTATTTTCTCCATGGAGTATCAGTTTGTTGCTCTTGTGTAACAGCAGTAGGATTAGAACAGATACTTAGGAGTATCCAGCCTAATTTGCAGAAGCATTGACCATATCCTTAGGATGTTTCCTTCCCTGTGGTGGTATGGATGATATATGACTGTCCTCTGGCATATGAGTCTATCAGATTCTATGGCCTTTAGCTGCACTTGTCCATAAAGACTCCCTTTATGGTTTTAACATTAGTCCTAATTAGCTGATAGGAAAAATACAACTATGTAAACTTTCTCTGAATCAATGTATAGGGTGTTGTACGTTATATATTGGGAATGTCAGCATATAATCAGTGAAGTGACTGAAATGTGTAGATCAATTCACGTTATTGAACTGCTTTAAAGAAGTAGAACTTTTCTGAAAATCAAGGGAGAATGTGTTACTAAAGGTATGCAAAGGTAATAAATTTCTAAAAATAAAATCTCATGAAAGAAAGGGAGCTGAGAGCACAGGTGCTGTCATATGTTAGTAGGATAACACCAGCTAGAAGGGCAGGTAGATTAAGCTCCTTAGGAGCAAATAGTGGGTTAATCTAAATTCAGGCTTTGTTAATATTGGGAAGCACAGAACATATAACCCTTTAGGCTCCCTCTGTAGCTAACAGAAAGATGTAGCCACTTCTGGAGTACAATTTACCTTCCCTTAAAGCAGACATTTTGCACAGGTCAGATGAGTACTGTGCTGTAAAAGTCTATATTTATTTTCACTGGTTATAGAGAATTTGGCATGACTTCTTTTTATTGAAACAGTTCCCACCCAAACTGACCAAACATTCATGAATTTTTTTGGTGGGGAATAAGGAAAAAGCAAGGATAATTCAATATTCTATTCTGACCAGTAAGGAAAAATGGCCTGAAAGTGAGAGAATGAAACACAACTTGCTCTTGAGTGACCATATAGTGTAGTGGCAAATTTTATGGTTTTGTGCTGGAAGGGAATGAGGAAGTTCAGAAGAATAAGTAACATGAACTTCAAAACCAATCTGCTGGGCATTCACAGCTGATGTGGAAGATCCCAGAGGGAGCAAGTTTTAAAGTAACAGTTAATTCAGAAGTGATAGCTGTTATTTTAAGAAAAAATATTAAGAGCAGATTAAAAAAAAAAAGGAGTAATAACACAGGTAGTAAGAAACAAATCTCAGTATTTGAGACCCTTTTAATGACATGAAACTCCAGTAACCAACATTCAAAAAGGGAAAGCTGAATCAAGTTACTGCGGCTCTAAAAACCCAAGTCCTACAGATTTATAAATGTTAGGTAAAATTTTGCAAAAATTCAGAAGGGCAAGGTGTAAAATAGACTGTAACTATCAAGGATTAGGAAAGACAGCAAGAAAATATTTAACCAGAATAGAAAACCAAGGAATAAATTAATTTCCTAAACAGTTGGAAGAATGGTTACTTAGAAGTGAGACCGAGAGTTTGAATGTTTAGTGCATTTTTTGGTTTTGTCTTCTTCGGAAGAGGATCAGTGATCATCCAGTTAGGACAGTTATGAAGAAACAAAGAGGTAAGTCTTTAAACCAGACAAAGGCCAAAACCAAGTTAGAACTTAGACGAATAAGATACTTACAAACAAGCTGAAATTCATCTTCAAATGCTTAAGGAACTATTCAAAGTAAACAATTCAGAATTTTCTTCAAGAACTCAAGGAATATTTGGGCATATAAAGAAGTCAAATTTTCAGTGAAAACTTCTGGAAGAAATAATCAATCTATTTGCAGATACTTAGAATACAACAGAAAGAGGAATAATAGCCCCTGGAAATATGAATTTTTCAATAATAAATTGTCAAGCGTGATTTCATTCTTTAAAGGAAAACAGCCACAGGGCTGGAGAAGAATAGATGTCATTTTATCACAAACTTGCTGCCCCTCTAAGCTGTCAATCAGCATCTTCATACAGTGGCAGATCACAAGACCCCAAAAACTAGAGAAAACCAGAGAAAAGCAAAGATATCATCATGGCAAAATCTAATGGAAAGATCTGGGGCAAAGAGTGGGTATTAACAGTGGGTATTAGTCTCAGATATTGCTGACAACATTGGGAAGCTCTGGGTTTTGAGGGTGAGCTGGAAATTGCAGTAGCTGTCTAAGAGTCCTCAACCTATTTATAGGGGATCATCTGGGTGCACAGTACTCCACCTTTCCAGATAAGCTTAGTTTCACCTTTTACAACGCATGCAGACATGTGCTCAGTGCTTGCTGTCATCATGATGAACCCCAAACATTTCACATGAGAAAACTGAGTCACCCATGCACTTTGCTGTACAACAAGAGGAGATTTTTAGTGGTGGAGAAGGCAAGTGGACACCCAATGAACAGAATCTGGGGGCAAACGCAAATCTATGCTTTAGAAAATCCTCTCTTTCATATATTTAAAGAAATGGCCTCCTTTAGGAAAGCCCTAGCATCCTCCTTGACCATAAATTTCACTTTAATGAAGTATGAACTGTGTCAGTGTAAACACTGCCATCTGGAAATACCCTTGAAGAAGAGAGCTGGTAGCAAACTGTTTTTCAGTGTTGTTGATAAATATACATGATCTGATGGCTGGAAGTTGAACTTACACATATTCATCCTGGAAACATGATGCACTTGTTTTGTAGTCAGGGTAACTGGGTACCCTGAAGCTCGCAGACTTGTCACTTCAGGACTTCAAAATAAAACAGATGACTTCTTAAAATACAAGCTTAATGGAGCTTCCAGGAAAAAAATTACCACCTGCATATGCTGGAATACTATGTACTTTGGTGACTACAGAGCTCCCTTTTGTTTTTTATTAATCTAGGAATCTGTCTTCCAGCTGGATTTCTATCTCTATCACTCCTCTCTGCCCTCACCTTTTTGCAATCTATAACATATATTGCCATTGCCTTGATGCAGTAACTGTTTCCTAAATTAGCTCTGACATTTCCACTAACATGATCAGAACCTAATAAATTATACCAACAATTCTTATGAATAAGGTACGTCTCTTTTCGCCACGCTATGTTAGCTATCAGACCTGTCAGTTATGTGTCATGCAAAGCTAGTAAAGTGGCCCAGACTGGAGGCTATGTATTTTGCTGTGATTAAATCATCAATTGCCTCTAAAACATTCATTTTACAATTGCCTCAGTGAGTAGAAATGGTCTGATACCAGATCGGTTGCTCTTCAGCTCCTTATAGTTTAAGGAGGAGTTGACATTTAGTTCAAACATTCTGACTTAGCAAATTTTGTTTTAAGGCTGTCAAATAGGATTATGTCACACCGGATACACTGAATATTTGGAGTGAGCTTTGCACCCCTCAGTGTAGCCTTACTGTCAGCCTCACAATTTAGGAAAACTAAAGATACAAATTTGAAAGCCCTGGACAGAATGGCAACATCCCTGAGCTTTATTCATTCAGAGATTTACCCCAGGCTGGATGTTTGCCTTGTAGTTAGACAGACTAGGCTGCAGACATCATTCTGCTCTACTGCCCAGTAAATTTTGGGTTCCTGAGTGATTGAAAAAATTATCATATGACATGAGCTGCAAAATAATACAAATCGACCATCCATTAAATAGGGTATTTGAGGGGTATCTGCAATAATTTGGTGGAGGAGATATTGGAGAATCTTTTGAAAAAGCAAGATAGATATGTCCTTTATTTGAATAAGCAAGCCACCAGGACAATAACAAAAGCAAAAGCACTTTGAGAATACAAAAGCTATTTCCTTTCCGTTGGTTTTAAAAAAAAAAAAAATATTTGAGAGTATTTGAGCATCATCTATTCAAAATGTCTGTGTCACATAACCCTAATCTGTAAAGCCACAGATCAACTATGAATGTTGTGATTCAGGCAGTTTTAATATCAAACCACGAGCACTGAACACTTACTCCATCTAGAGCTGAAGATTCCAGTTAGCTGCCATTAAACCATTGATACATGGTCACTCGGTTGTATTCAGTGTGTATTAGCCGTGACACAAGCCAATGGCCATCTCATCTCTCACAAGCCACATATTGCCATATTGAGTGGATGTGGGAATATGGAAAAACTTATCATGTAGAGATCAAGGCAAGGATTTCAGTTTTTGAACTCGGTGTTAACGCAGTGCTTGTGGTCAGACAAATCACCAACGCCCTTCTGTCTCTAAGTAGCCCCTAAAATTGTTTTACCTTTTTATTTTGGTTCCTGAGTACCCATTGCTTATTGGCTTCAGACAGAATTAAGGTCTTATCTCTGAGTTATAAGACACTGGTTAAAATGGAAACCTTTACTTCATTTCAGAAGCAGGAGAACTGCAATGATTATTTCTGCTTATACCATCCTTTGAAATTCAAATGTGAAAGAAGAACCCATCATCATTATGAGCTAAACTGGTCAACACTAGTTTAGCTGTATCCATATACTGGAAGGAAAAATGCCTTTTTAGAACTGTGTGGAAACCAAGGCATATGGAATAAATGCTACTAATAAGGGAATGCCTAAATGACCCAGGATGACAGCAGGAAACAGGGAAATCCAAATGCTGAAAATAGAATTAGGGAGAAAGAGAATTGTTTCAGAAAGACAGGAAAATGAATGGAAATCACAGTCATAAGTAAAAACTGTAGAACAGAGGAGGGACAGCTTGGTATTCTGTCAATTTGGAGTAGGAAGATAGAAGTAAGTGCAAAGGAGAGGAAATGTGTGAAGGCTTGAAACGATGATGGTGTAGTGACATCGAGGAGATTAGTGGTGACAGGAACACAAGGGTGTTTGAGTGACCATGTAGGAGGAGGGAAGGTAAAAGAGCAGCAACTGCATTTAAATTTAACAGCTAATGATGAGCTTTCCATTTTAGCATAATTGAGTATTCTTACTTACTAAGTATTGTGTTTTAATGATATTTCAATATAAAATTAACAAAAAACATTATTTACATTTCTTTATAAATTTGTTAATAAATGTTTTTGTGTTATTAGCTGGCACAGTACTCATACATGATGTTTTTCATTGGTAATACCAGTTGTCTCGATATAAAAAGACTACATGTGTACGTCTGTCTAGACTTTACCATTTAGCAAATGCCGTTGATCACTCTGTAGTTGTTGGATCACGTTCAGTCCAGGTTGGTAATAGAATTATCTGGTAGATGTTTAATGACCTGAATGAATTATCTTTTGTACCCATTCAGGCTCCAGTGAGCCTACGTGTCCTTTTTAAAAGCTATCATTTATTTCAAACCCAGTTTAACCACGTTTTGAGGAATTCTGATGGAATTGAGAGGAAGTGGCTCTTAAACTGTCAGTGCAATAAAACTGTTCCGGTCTCAAAGTTTGCCATTCTGGCATCATTCACAAAAGCTACAATCACATGAGCATCAGATCTTTTAGCAGATTTTCTATACAGTTTGGATTAAAAAAAAAATCTTTGACAATGGTTATAGGCTTAACAGGTACCATTTGGAATGATTCATGTTGTCTGGTGAGTCATAAAGCTTTTTGATTCCTACTGTAAAAAGGCAGGATGTGCAAGACACCTCTTCAATAACATAATATTAGTTTTCTTCCTGCTTCAAAGATGTAGTGCTTTGATACCTCCTTCAGCTGGTTTAGTTGGCTCCTTAAACTTCCTGGAAGAAAAAGGCGTACTAAATGATATAGCTCTTACCCCCACAGCAGTTCTTGTTGTCCGGAGAGAGAAGAATGCCTCTAGAACGCGCAGCTCATCAGAGCATAAAGACCAGCTTACTAGACGCAAAAGTCAGAACTCTAAGGTAGCAAGACAAGAAGAATTGAAAAGGTCATTGAGACTGCTGGCCCATAAAAGGAGAGAAGGAGGATACTGCACATGGAGAACAGCAGACATGATACGATATTATGTTTTCCGTGGAGTTCAGGGTGAGATAACCACTGTGCCTGTATGTTCCAAATTACGAAGTTTAACAGATCAGAAGAAAGTATAGGCACAGAATAGATTAGGACAACCGAGAAAAGTGAGTGAGAAGCAATAAAGTGAGCCTGAAAATTTAAAAGAAGATAAGCAGAAGAGTGAAGATTCTTTTCCCTCTGTGCATCTCTCATTTCTTTCTATTTCTAAACTTTTTCTTCACTAGCAAGGCAAAAACTCTCCTAGATCAGCATTTTTCCCCCAGGGTGCTGTTTCCTGCAGCCGGGGTTCTCTGAGCTGTCTACAGGGCTGTACACACTCTGCTCCCCACTGGTTCCCTCCTGCAATGTTCTGCAGAGCTTCAGCCTCAAGCTGTATGCGTGGGCTTTGCTTTGCAGAAAGATGACCTGGCATAGCTGAAAAAGATCGCTGCTCAAGGGTGGCACTTTGGCAATATGCATGAGTTTCTTAGAATTCTTGTACCTTTCGCTCGACTGTATCAAGTTGCCAGAGTTGTGGGAGCCCTTGATGATGCCACCTGCTTGTGAGGAAAATTTTCCCCAGATGTGTTCAGGGCAGATCATCCCTAATGTGTGTTTTTCTGACGTTCCCTGTCTTGCTGGAAGACTGTGATTCCATCACCTAAGGGATGATGCTATACATTCCATTTCTAATGACTAAGCAGGACTGCTGGAGAACAGGGCTCAGCTTTCCTCTCATCTCTTGTTAATGTGCCTGAGAATGCTTAAACTGAAGTGCAGATAAACAGGGTTCTTTGTACCTTCTCTTAATGCAAACAACGGCAATTCTGGCTGTAAAGAGTTATCTTTATTCAGACTTCTCTTTGCTTTTTCCGACACCAAAAGCTCTTATTTTAGGAGTTCAACAAATACAAGAATTCAGCCTCAACTTGAAAAAGCAGTTTCATTGTTTCTTCCATGGTAAAAAGGTGCCATTTATTCACCACTTAATTTACTGTATAAAAGAAGTGTACTGTGTCAGTGACTGCTCAAAGAAATTAAATCCTTTATTTTTCCTCCCCAGAGAAGGAATGTGTTTTTCCTTTCTTTTCCAGTTCAACAAGATATTCCAAGTGCCCTGTTAAACACTGTACAAAAACAAAATAAGGTGGCTTAAATAAAGAAATGGCTAAACAAAAAAAGATCAATCTGCTAGCCTCTATTTGAATAATCTACATATGACTCATGCTCAAGCATTCTACCAGAAGACAACCAGACTATAGTAAGACTTTAAATGGCACTGTTCAGAATTGAACCAGGTTGTGCTAATAAGGGCTATTCGAATATTTTCAAGGGAGTATAACTCTTCCAATTTTAGAAGAATTCAATCTATCCAAAATATAAATCTTATCTTTCATTTAGATTATTATTCAGTATTTAATAAAGTAGATCATGCTTTAGTTTGAGTCAATGAATGCAAAGACAATTACTATAATTACTGTGAACTATAGTTACATCTTTTTCTCCATTTCAGTTTAGTTTTGTCTGTAGTTTTGAACAATAATCTTCCATTGCAGCACTTCCCTTTGTTTGTAAGCTTTCTTACTGCTTTTTACCACAGCATGCAGAAGAGACAGACATCTGTATAAGCTGGAGGCTCTCCTTATTTCCATTATGTCAAATTCATTTTGGAGTTAGGCATCAGAAATTGTGCAGTCAAGTTCGTTCTGGGCCAGGACATCAGGCTTGTGCAGTCAAGCTCGGAACAGCAGTTTTACTTTGCTTATTTTGTAATGCTTCTTAAAGGAAGCCAGCCCATTTAATAGAAAAAAAATAGCCACTTTGATATGTATTAAAGTTTTCTGCTCACACTTGCAATTTCTTCTGGTATTTTTGTTTCTTTTCCTGGTTACTCTTAACATAAAAAACATTAAATTAATTGAAAGTAGTAACTGTAATCAGATTTAACAATTTGCGATGTAGTCATGTCAGGGAAAAATATCACCGCATACAATTGTGATAATTAAGACGTTTTGGAGGAAGAGGCAAGACAGAGTATTATTTGTTTTACCCCTTTGAAGCTCCTGTTCATTTTGGCCGGAGGGTAAGAACTTGATTAAAATTTGTAAATTAATGGTGTCTTTCATCAAGATTTAACATTGCTACATGAATATGCTAGTTTTCGACTAGAAGATTTGGGACTTGTTGTTTCCTTTTAAATATTGGGAAATAATACCCAGAATTCTTGTTCTTGTTGACTAAGCTATAAGTCCTTTCTAAATTTAATGCCTGTTATTCTACAGTGAGATGCTGTCAGGTATTGATAAGCAAAATAGCATGCAAACAGACTCGTACCTACCTATTTGGCAACGATTTTTTTTAATTTTATTCTGCAGCTGTGCATCTTCAAGAGGGAGATCACTATTTTGGCAACCTAGTGTAGTTGGGTCATTTAACTGTTCAACACTACTTAATCTCTTGTCTAGCTTGTTTATCATCTTGATAAAAACTGCAGAAGATAGAACTGAGGTGTTATTTTCTCTGTGACATTTCTTTTCCTTGCTCTTTTGATTTTAGCCACTCATATCTGTAAGTCCTCCTCAAGTATCCATCCCAGCCTATATCCTAGCCAAAAAGTGAACTTCAGAGAGATTCACTCACTATGATGTGTTGTGTTCGCACCTTGGGCAATAATTTTTTCCAGTATGAGCATGCAAAGGGCAAGAAATACTCAATTACCATTTCAGTGGCTTCTTGTTGTTTTGTAGAAAAGTGAAAAATGCTTGTGTAACTTAACTTTGGTGGAATTCCCGTCTTATATTCTTGATGTATTAATAGCATCTTAGGTATTCAGTCACCTATAAATAGAGCTATTCTTTTCCAGAGAGGAAGAGGAATAAGCGTGTAGTTTCTTTATTTTTTAGTACATCTTGTCCTTCTATCTGGAGAGAATATGAACATCTATTAATGAATTTTAAAGCTTCATGTTCAGTTAACACAACTCTTACAGGCCACCATAATGTTTTCCTATGTTGTTAAAGATAGGCTTGTGTTCTCCTGAAGTCTACATTCTTCAAGCTTAAGTCTAAAAAAAAATTCACCTTTTTTGTTTTTTCCCTGCTCCTTCTAATACTGACCAGGTGACATCATCCATATCCATCTTGCCAACTCAGGAGCTCAGGAATTCAGGAATGCTCCTTTAAGTTTTTCTTTAGTTCATCCTGTTGCTTCTTTCTCAGTATTCTCTCAAGGACTCCAGTTATGAAAGGGAAAGACACATAGATAAAAGCCAAGCTCTATTAAAAGAAAGGTGACTTGGCCTCAAAATTGTCTTCTTCAGAGATACTTTGCTGCCTAAACTTAACAATTTTGCTCAGGCCTTCACAGTACCAAAGCTGTGACTACCATGCTGAGCTAATGAGCAATTGTAGTGCTGGTACATCTGTGCCCGTGGTCATAACAGTGTCATAACACAGTCACTGAGTGAAAGTAGGGCACACCACCTCTTTCTTCCACAGCAGTAGCCTAAATTGTGCTCCTTTCAGGAAATTTGTATTCTCCACGGAGTTTGCAAACTAAGTCCTAACCGACACCATATTCATCTTCAGGTATTTTTAGTGCTGTGCATTAATATGTGTTAGATTTTACAGCACTGAACGCTCTGATGCTCTCATTTGTTCCTTTAGAATACACTTAGTTATTACCTTCTGAGATACTACATTCCTAGACCAAATTTTAGCTATTTTTTTCCAGGGGTCTCTGTTAGTCTTGTCATTGTACACAATTTTGGTTGAAGTATTTGAACTTTTGGCTTTTTTTTTTTAAAAAAGCTTCCATTATCCATTTTTTTAACCATCACTCTCAAACAGGAAGATGGGACAACTGAGATCATTTGTGTCAGAAAAATTCTGAAGTTTATTACCTTACATTTCCCTCTGGCTCAGAATTTCTTTTCAGGATCATTAGAGCATTACTTGTGAATAAAGATACTCACTTCCCTTTATACAACCCAGACAGAGATTATAAAAACAACATGAATTTTGTGAACTTCACCTGACAGAAATATGGAAGTTATCAGAGTGCATCTATCAGCATATAATGCTTGGAAATATATCAGCCAAAGAAACTAATACCTGGCAGTAGGAGAATAGAATTCTTGTTGTAAAGTGTCTGTATGACTGTAACAACGCAGGGATCCACACATACCTGTTCTCATAAAACTTTATGTTTTGTCACAGACATTTGCTTTGAATGTTTCTTTAAGTACGGTAGTCTTCCAGCCTACACTTCTACTACAAGGTCTTTGTCTTGTAGAAGCTGCTTTAGAGCTCCTCAGAATATTTTGCCAGTGTGTATGCTCTACCAGTCATCCTCCCTCCTGTCTGCTGAGATTTCTCTCCTTGCAAAGAAGTGACACAACGTGATGGTGGTTCAGTACTATGCTGCCTGTTAGGCCCTTCATATGCTGCCCCAAAGGGTCTGAGATACATGCACAGGTCAAGCAGGCATTACCAGCACGATAATTGGTGTTCATACCCTCCACTGCAGAATGCACATATGGACAAATTAGCTAAAAATATACAGTAATTTTTCTGTGAGGTAACTTAATAATTAGTTTCCTCTTTCACATCATTATTGTGATTATATAATTGGTCTTGTGTGCATGGGGGTATGAGTAAGGTGAGATTTGAATAGATTATGTACTTCTGGTATGCTTGTTCCACACTTGCTTGTTTACCTCCTCAGTCTAAGATAAGCCAGTGTGTAATTATTTTTGTATAATATGGAAAGATGGCAACAAATCATGCTTCTCCAAAATTATAGATCTTCTATAGTTTTGAATTATATCAGAATTAATCAGACAGTTGAAATTCAGGCTAATTTTTTGGGAAATTGAGGGAGCTGATTTTTGTGAATAAGATGGGGAGAAATATTAAACAATCATAAAACTGAGTAGCTGAAAAAGCTTTTGAAGGAAGGATGAGTTGTTTGGGGAAAAAAAATATGGGGTTTGCTTCATTGTCATAGAGAAAACAAAACCTAATTGAGGAAAAATGTTTTTTGAAACATGTTGAACTGGGAAAAATTTTGTTCTTGTGGAATTATATTTTCAGAAACCTGAAACTTCAGCTAGACAATTACATTTCTGTGTACAGTCAATAGTTTACAATATAATGCAGCCTTCTGGATCAGAAATTGTGGGATCTCCTGGATTTTGTATTATTGCTATCACAAACCAGTTTTTCTAAAAATAATAGTCTAAATGCTGTTCAGATACTAAAAAAGACTAGATTTTGTCATGCAAATAAGGAAGAAATTTTTTATTATGAGGATGGTAAAACATTGTAATAGGTTGATCAGAGAGGTGGCAGATGCCCCATCCCTGGACACATTCAAGGTCAGGTCGGACAGGGCTCTGAGCAACCTGATCTGGTTGAAGATGTCCTTGAAGACGCAGGGGGGTTGGACTACATGACCTTTAAAGGTCCCTTCCAACCCAAACCATTCTATGATTCTATGAGTCAATAATTAAACGCGTTCCTGAAACATCACATTCTCTAAGATTTGGTGAAAGATGACAAGTTAAGATGGACCAGTTTCTACCAAACTGATCAAAATAGTTGTATTCACATCAGATTCAATAGCTGTTGTTTGTAAAGTTCTATGGAATCAAATTAATTTTTGTAATCCTTAAAAAGTTGTTAAAATCTAAAAAAATAAAATCCATATTTTCAATAGATGCTTAGCCAGCCCATGTTAGAACTTGATTAAAAAAAAAAAAAAAAAAGTTGAAGTTGCTATTGCTTCTCAGCCCCCTTTGGGGGTTGTGTTTTTGCCTGTTTGCCTGTGAAATTGATGGCCTTATTCTCTCTCCTCCACCCACACTTCATTTTCTTTCTTTTTTACCTTTTCTTTTTTGTGAGAAATCAGGAGTAGATTTCTGTCCTGCTGAAGTTGTTTACATGTCAAAAGTTTCCTATTCTTCACTGAAACATTATGAAGTGGAAACCTGCAGAAGTGAAGAGGAAAGTCAGATAAATAAACAAATTAATAACTAAAAAAAATCCCACATACTTTAGTATAGCCAGACAGTGACACTCCTACTGAAAAGCAAAATTCAAATCACTGGAGCAGTTAATAATTCTATAGATGAATTTTGTTTCTTCCTTGGGATGCTGCTGACAAAACATTTAATATCAGAGATACAAATCAAAATATTTCTGAAACTGACCATGAATTTTAGGGATAGTTTCCCTACTTTGTTCTTCTCAGTTCCACTTCCACTGCTTATGCAACAAAAAAAAAGGATCATTAAGTCCCATAGAACCCCATAGAAAGATCTGTCAGTGTCAAACAGCTAGAGGTGGACAAGCTGTGTGCCTGGTGGCAACTCCATTGCTGCCATGTGCAGGATACACGGATCTTCCTAGGCAACAGGAGGAGGGTTTGCATGAAAAGAAAATGGTAGATGGGATTTCTCCCCTGGAAGTTCTCCAAACAGCAGCTTTTGTTAGAGACACTTGATATTTCTCCAGGTTCCCCTGATGCTGCAGAGTGGGTTTGCGGAGTCCAGCTGAAGGAGCAGTTTCCTTGGCTGCGATATCCTACAGTGACCTTCAAGCATGGCAGAAAATTTATCTTTTAAACCTTATAGATTAAATAAAAATGATTGATGAAGAGATAACCAAAAATATAAAATCAGTAAAGCAGGAAACTCCAAAAAACCAGTGGTCAGAGAATATGCATGGATAAGCATACTTAAACTGTGATGTGCAGTACTGGTGCCGCTCCTTATGGCCAGTCCTAGGTAACAACCTCTCAACCATTTTAATTTTGTACTTTCACTATTGCATCTGGGCAACCTGACTTTTGCATCCATCAGATATTAAAAAAAAAATAATAAAAAAACACTTCTGTCTTTCTGTCTAATGTTAAACTCCTCAGATCTGTTGTTGTTTGCATTCCTTCTGTAGGTGAACGGTATTGATCTTCGAGGTGCTACCCACGAGCAGGCTGCAGCTGCGCTCAAAGGAGCAGGGCAGACGGTAACAATCATAGCACAATACCAACCAGAGGGTAAGCAAAATAATACACTTAAAGACATATGGTAAAAGATAAGAAGTGCTTTAAAGCCACCCGTTTAACAGGATGAGGCTGCTGTCGATAGTGCTTTTCCCAGCTATCGTCAGAAGTCATCTGGAAGGAAAATTCATGTGGCAATTCTATCTCAAGGAAACGGCTGTATTTTTATCACAGACTTTGCTTTTAGAAGTATTTTATGCAACTATAACTATTTTTAAATGTGCATATAGTAAGACAGTAATCAACACTTAATCACTTTGTTTTCATTATTGCTCATTTTACGTTCTTTTCTGTGCTTCTGGAGACAGAGCAAAAGATAAGAAGAGACAGAACACCAGGAGGATCTGAAGTTGCTTCAGACAGTCAGATGAGAATTAAACAAAGATAAATGCTTAATGCCAAATGCATAGAGCTTCCCATTATTGCTTTTGGATGATGATGCCCTTGTACCTCCAGGGCAATTAGACCCAGATAACAAGCACTTACTAGAGCAAATGACAGCTTTCTAAATAAAAGCATCAACAGGAAATTCAGCAAAATATAAGACTTTTAAGGTGGGATGTATCTCATCCAGATTTTGGGGTCTAATATTTAGCTTTCTAGAGTTTAAGCTCTTTCCAGTGGGAAGAAGTAGGCATTGATTGATTTTATGAGCCCAGAGTTAAGTGGCGGAACTCCTCGTTGTCCACAAGCTACAACCCAAATGACTATTGGAGGCTCTCAAGGAATTCATGAAAGGAATACTACTTTCTGGTAGGAACTAAGGATGGTTTTCCCCTCCAGTAGTTGTTACTTTGAAACTCTTTCCAGGCAAATTCATCTAATACAGATGTCTGTGAAGACTTGCTGGCACTGTTTTATCAATTTTCAGTAAACAGTTTCTAGCTCAATTCACAAGTCCTGCTATGACCTGTCAATACAAGTTGTTGATTTTGCTTGGTTGTGCCCAGCCTAGGACACACGTAGGTCTCAAGTGAAAGAAAACAGCTCTAACAACAGGTTCAGTTAGTTTTTTCAGAGGTACTGGGGAGATGAATTAGTACTGCCAGGATATATCCAACATGATGCCTTCTTTTGTTTCTCTGCATCCTGACGATAGCACAGAAAGAGAAAAACAGCTGGGATTTTACTCAAACGTACAATTGTGCTTCAGACCTGGTATCATGCATCCATTTATTGGTTTATCTGCACTTAAGTCCCCAAACAGAATAAATTAGGACATACTAAGAAATGGGCAGATAATAGCAAATGAAATTGCAAGTGCCTGTCTTTAGTTAAATAAATGGAACATATTAATGTAAAAATGCATAAGTAATAATTGGAGTTATTTGAAAGAAAAAGTATTGAAAAGCAATTCCATTACAGATAGCTATCCACACTGGATTCTGAATAGTACCGTGTTCCCATTAGTTCTGGCAGTCTTGTTTGCTCTCTGGCAATTTTATACTGCAATTATCACCATGGTGTCTGAGTACTTGTAGCAATCATCGGCATTTCAGAGTTGTTCTGCATCATTTTTAATACACAAAAAATACATTGCTTGACAGATTTTCCCTATGATGTTTCAAATTTTAGTTGATATACTTTTCCTCTACATTATACCAGCTCTGTACCATGTCAAATTCAGTTTTGGTGAACATGTAATTTGAATGATGCTGATGAAATCCATCAAGTATTATGCTGCATATTTATTCCATTTTTCCTATAACAGTGCTCCATTCACCAAAACCCCTGTTGAGGGCAGACTAGTCCCAACTGTGTGACTTGTCTGTGAAGCTCAGCCAGCTTTCTGTTTCACCCAAATAGTTCAAAACACACTGAAGAGAGTGGAGCTGGTGAAGAACAGCCTCCTTATAGGAAATTATTGAATCTTTTAAGGTAATCAGAGTATTCACTAGTTGTCCAGCATGCATTCTTACTGCTGAAGCATTTCATTTTACTGGGAGAGGCTGGTTAATGCAAACTGCATAAATATAGATGTGAAATGAAATATTTCTTTCTTTAAAAAATCCCTAACAGCAAAGAAAGATGAAACAGTTTTAAAGGAGTTGTTTAAATAACCTTCACAGTTATTTAAGGATTTACAGGTCACACAGAAAGACAAACACTCTATATCAGCATAAATATTTATTTTCTTCTAAAGACCCTGCACAACTCTTTTTATCCTTTCTCTGTAATTCATACCTGATCTCTTCTTTACCATATCTTATCTTGATGCATATATTGGAACATATTCATAAAACAGTCTTAAAATTACATCTGTGCTTCCCTCAGGGGCTCCTCATTTTAAATTAGTGTTTCCAAAATTAGTAAAGTACATCAGCAAAGTAGTCTTGTAGCTTGATTTTTCCATTCTCATACTGGAAGATCTGAGTTATTGTTACTACAACTTCAGGTTTTTGGGGGACATCCAAGAATAGCCACTACAAATGTTAACCAGTACCTTTTTTTTTTAAATCTTTTCCAGCTTATTGAGTCTTTAGATGTTGTTGCAAACAAAAACATTCAATGAAACCTTTATCTATTGATATTTCAGATGTTAAGTGATCATGACACAAGTACAAGTCAATACTATAAGCCAGCTGATGATTAGCAATTAAAATTGTCAGTAGAAAAAGCTTATGTTCCAATAATTTAGTTTTTCTGCGTTAAAGAAGAGCTTACAACACACTTAATTTGGGAATGTCTCCAAAAAACAAATATACTTTGCTGTGGGTAAAAGGATAAGGTGAATATTATAGAAGCAGCTTTCATAGTTTATATTTCCTTTTCCTTGTTTCAAGCAGTCAAAAGTTCCTCTAAGCCTCCTATGAACTCTCCTCACTTTTCTCTATATAGAGTTGGGAGGAACTCTCATGAGAATGGCAACTCCCACAAAAAAATCTAGTGCTTGCCATCAACTTGAAGAGCTTTTCCTCTTGATATTATGGCACTTTGTTTTCTCATCCTGTCTGGAATAAACAAATGTGGAAACTAGCTCAAATAAAATAGAATAGCATCACAACATTTTTGAATGCTGAATGTGGTTGGTGATGGTGCTTATCTGATTCATGCTGCCTGTCCCTCCAATGAAAACAGTCTTGGAAATCAGAGAAAATTCTGAAAAGAGCACAGATACAGTGAACAAAGGGAGTTTGGAAGATACAAGCAGTGATTTCATGAGAAGGAGCTGAATGGAAATACAAGGGGTAGTATGAAGGATGGAGAACAACTTCTCAGCTCTTCTGCTCTCCAGTCCCTGTTTTCCTCATGTTCACTCACCATCTTTATTTCCCCCATCTCTCTGAGAAATAGAAGAGAAAAAAGAGGTATGAAAGTCCAAACAGAAATGCAAATTCTGTGAAAAAAAAAATATGGGAAGTTTTTTAGGAGCAAGAGGAAAACAAATCACAGAGACTAAAAAATCAGAGCTCAACAGTGAGTGTGTGTGTTTATAGCTTTAGGAATAGCAGCCGTAACTCTGGGCTTTTGGAGTCATTCCTCACTTTTATTTTAAAAACTGAAAATAACCTGTGTACTCTATCTTATGTACACATGCATTGTGCAAATGGAGTTCAAGCGATGTTAAGCATCGTATCCTCTATCATTGTGGGTGTAGTTCACGTGGAAGTTTATGCACGTGTTCAAAGTACACTAGCCAAACATGATTTTCGGTGTTCATGTGCAGCTCACATCTTCTGCACGTGGTTGAAATGAAATTAAAGGGAATTTTAGGATCAAAAGCGACTTAGAACAAAATTAGAAGAGGAAATGATGACTTATATTTAGCTTTGCTTTCCAATTTTTCATATTCTTGGAAGCATTTTAACTCCCCTCCCAGCTTAGCAACTCTCAGATCTCTTTTAAAACATTGTAAAACTATGGAGCTGATGAGTAGGCCCTTCCCTTCTGAAAACAAAAACAACTGAGCCTGGAAAATAATCTTAGGATACAACAGTGTGTCACTATTAAACAAATTAAAAATTAAAATGGGAATATATACCACACAGGGAAATACTTTTTACACTTCCAGGGTTTTATGTAGGACATATTATGATTTTAATGGCAACAATTGCAAATTACAGCCCAGGACAGAAGAGGTTAAGAAGAAAAACATTTTGTCAGTGAAACTGAAGTACATTTTGAAAGGAAAGTGAACTTTGGTTGAAATAATGCAAATTTGTCCTGAAAGGGAAAGCTTGGGAGTGGGGCTAGACAGAATACAGACTGTACTAAAGCTGATAGAGCTTTATTGCAAATTTTAGTCTCAAACATTCATGTTCCTTCCCCCTGCAGCACTGTGAAAGGGTAGAACTTAACCTTAAGATTTTTGCAAAAGGCTCCGTGTCAGTGGTCTGCGAGCTGCGTTGTGCTGCATTGCAGTACCTCTGCAGCTACTCCTCCACGGCAGCCCCTGGAAAACTGTTAAACCGCTCAGAACTTTTATCTGCTTTAAATCTTGCAAGTGAGCCAGTTAACTTACTTTCTTAATGGCTTTCATATGGGGAGAACATTCATTGATTACAGTTTGATTAGACCAGCTGACAGGGAAGAGGTCAAAAAGTTGTAAGAGGGAGAGGATTTCTGCTTTATCACCTCTTGAATTCGCTGTTAGCTGCTTGCTCCCTGACTCTGTGCCCTGAGCTGCTGTGCGGTGAGTAGCTGACGTTTAGCTGGAGTGTCAGAGATATACATTGATAGGCAGTGTCTTTCTTTGCAGACATTTGCTAAAGACAGTATTAGAGAGCTACACCTATAATTATAAGCATCTCATGGCTGCTATGGTAATAAATTCACTTTTTAGTTCTTCTGTTCCTGAATCTCAGAGGTTCACATGCTGTGTTGTAACAGACCCAACCTTCATAAGCAGCATCAACTTTTACGAGAACATATTCCTTGTTTTACACATTCCTCTGAACTACCGATGCATGAGATCTGCTTTATTTTAAAATTTCACAGTAAAAATCCAAGGATTATTTTTACAGGTCTCTCCCTGAACAGTCAAGGATACTTTTTAGCCCTTTCCTTCATTTCGTTCGCTGTTCCTGCCTCAAAATACAAACACTTGTCTCCTGTTTAGGTACAACAGTCACATATATTCCTGACTCAGACGTTTAACCTTTCCAGTTGCTGTGGGAACAAGGTAGATACAAAATATATGGGAAGAATAATTGTATTTGTTCATCTTTGTCTAGGTCACTTCTGTATTCTGAAATGTGAATACTTGTGTTAAAGGCCCCTACTCCCAGCTGCTGAAAATCAATGTAGCGTAATTACTTGGATAAAGTTGCATTGCGGCAGTTGGCTTTCATCTGGAAGCCACTGAATCCAATTGCCAAAGAATGCAAGATATTAAGGTTGTATTTCATGCATGTGTATTAAAGAATAGAACATAATCTTGGCATGGCTAAGTTGGATCTGACCAGAGGCCCATTTGCTGAGGATCCAGTTTCCAACAGTGGCCAAAAGCTTAGGGAGAGAAGAAAGAACAGGACAAGTGCTTAGTGGTACTTGCACTGAATGCCGTCCTACTGACCAGAGGGGGGTGAAAAATCCTCTCCTTGTCCTCATTTGGAAAATCTCACCACTGTAAAGGATTAATAAAAGACAAAAAACAGCTTAGAGATATGTTTCATAGATTGTCCTGCTGAAGTTCAGTGAGTGAATTTTGTTGAGAAGTTCAGTGCATTTTTTAAAGTTAGGAAAATTGAAAAGGAGTAATATAAACGAGAAAACTTGACATTATGGTAGTGCATATATCTTTTTTTCCTTGTATCAGAGCCCTTTTTTTTATTTATTTACCTCCAGAGAAGGTGCATTGTTTCAAAACCTGAGAAGTTTTTATTTCAGATCCCAACTTATTGATAATGGTTGATAATGCACCAAAGTTCTTCTATGGAGGAGACAAGGACTACAGTCTCATTTAGGAAGCAATATCAAAGGCTGTTGGCTTTTTTTTTTCTTTTCTCTTTTTTTTCACCCTCTTTTTACAGTGGCATCTCCAAATCTACTGTTTCCTTATTTACCGATAAAGTTGTTTTACTAAGTTATGGAACAGTTAATTGTTTTCTCTAGCTGATTAAATGTCAGGCTTATGCCTCCCTTGCTTGTCCATGAAGCATTCACTGAAGAAAGGTTAACCAGATTGCGGATGATGCTGTCAAAACTAGTTCTCCTTCTATTAATTTTAATAGGTTTTGCCTCAACAGAAGTGCAGAAGTTCACTAAGGAACAAACTTCTGCTTTGTTGTAGAGATTTCTGTATAAATTAAGATGTTTAACAGTACTATGTGGCTGCAATACACAACTTCATGTAATGTACCAAATCATACCAAATGGTATTTGTACGCTCAAAACTAAAATTCTGGCACTTAAAGTAATCCTTGAGTGCTCCAGGTTGTGTCAGTGGTTAATGTACATGGTTAGATTAGTATTTGCTGGTTTTCTTTCTTTTGCTGTAGTAAATATGACTTTGGTACCCTTAGGACAACTTCAGCAGTTGCCAAGATAGTCCCCCACTTGTCTGGCCGTGTAAAATCCTCACCTTAGGTATAGCTTTTGTGCCTCTAATTGCTGCGTATTGTTTAGAATATACTACAATATACTGCTCTTATTTTTACATTGTTGGAGCAAAATCTTCAACTTCATAATTTCATTGCAAGCTTCACACTATCTTTACCTCAAGTTAAAAAAAAAAACAAAAAACACAAAACAAACATGACCTGCAGATACCATGGTTAAAATGAAAAGGACAGTTTAAAAATCTCCTGATGCCATTTCAAACTATTTTCTCTTATCACAGTGTTTCCTTTCTGTTCACTGGAGCTGTCCTCACTGCAGCTTCCACTCTACTGCAGATTAACTCTAGTCCCTAAGGGACTCTGCCTGTGCACATGGGCATTGCCCCAGCACAAACAGATATTTCTGGGGCTCTTCAGATGCCACAGCTGAAGAAGCACCAGGGCTTACAAATGTTCTTTTTAAGTCAAGCCTTTGTAGTATTCTCCGAAGACATAAAAGGTTCTATTTTAATTCTTCTGTTAAATTTAAAGATCACATTCCCAGTAGAGTTTCACAGTGTAACTAGTCCAACACTGAATAGTTTATAAAAAGCAGAATTCTATTTTTTTTTTTTTTACTTTGTCCAAAGTAGCCAGCACTCACTAGGCAAGTTATGGCTTTGAAATATTTTCTTAATGTTTTTGTATAGTTTGTGTTTAATGTAGTCATCCCAGTCTGCTAGACAGTATTCGCTGTTTTCTTACAGACTCCTGAGCGTTCTCAATTCTCATTTTCATAAATGTTTCAGTTTAAGTACTTATTTTGCAATTCAGTCAAATTTAGCTCTTGTTTCAACAGCCTTTAAATTTCTTTAAATAGTATATTCTTCCATAAAGTTGTCAGTGTCAACTTCAGGAAATTGTGCAGAAAAAACATTATTTCCTTTTAAAACCTGTCTTTTCTTGTTTTCATTTTAAATGTGATAACGTGAAGTTACGTGAAGTTTTTTTCCGTAGTTCTTTCTTCAAGCTTCAGTTATAGTACAGGTCCTGTTTAGTTTTTTGGTTTTTGTATGCATCCTTGTCTACTTAATTGTATTTATACATACACAGAAAAAAAAAAGTGTATCTGTTAAATCCTCATCCTGGAGATCCTTAATTGCTTTTCTTTGGCAATTGTATAATTAAAGTTTAGTAATTCCCTTATTGTTTTGTTAAGGTAATAATTTATAAGTCTCATTGGGAATACAAATACAGAGTTGATTTTCTTTTTGCAACAGCTGTTATGTTTGCAGCTGCTAACTTAAGAGTTAAGAATGGGCTGCAAATTCTTCCCACTTTACTTCCCTGTTTCAGAGTTCACTAAGTTAAAACCCATTTCACCTGTGCTTTTGCCCTTACCTGGCAGTTTTATCAGAAAACAGCTCCTTCCAACAATGGAAGAAATATGTATGGATTTGTGTACTGGCCTTCTAGTAGTTTCTCAACAGTATTTGGACTAACAATTTTGTCACTGCAGTGACACTACAGGAATAGTTTCTCTTTTTAATTGGTGCCCTGGGTTTATACCTCTGGCAACAGAAGAACATTCACAACCAGGTGTTTGAGTCCCATTGTAGTGGAAGGAACAGTGGGGAGCATGCTGCTGAGTTAGGAGAGGGGACCCCAGGGACAGTTTGCTTCAGAACCACATTGAGGGAAAATCTTGAAATTATTTTCCCTTTCTTTTTCAATTTCTAATTCTTTTCATCTGCCAAAAAAAAATGCATTCCATGATAAATATATTGTGTTTACTTTCTTTTTAAATTTTTTAGCATTAAATTTTACCAATTTGATTATAATTTTTTCACAGTGATATCATTTCCTACATCATATTACTTTAGAATCTCATATTTATTTCCATCTATTTACTTTAAACGGTGGTTTTTTCCTTGTTGATTTTTGCACTTTGCAAAGATATAGTTTGTTTCTTTGTCAGTTGCTTTTTAGTCACCATCAGTGTCAGATTTTTTTCCTTCTTTGTTACAGTTAGTGTAAGTATATCCTGTTCCACTGCTAATGCTTTTTCTAGTCTTCATGATAACTTACACAACTTCAGCTTTAGAGGCTATTGTGGCAACTTGAAACTGGTCCTGGGTGACTGGGCTTTTAAAGATACTGAAGATTTCACAAAAAAGATTTTTTTTTTATCCAAACAGTTAAACATGATTTATTTTAATAGAGTTCAGGAGCCTACTAGAAACCTGGTTTTCTCTGCCTTCAGGTGAATTAGTTCATGTAGAGACATGACTGGAAATACAAAACAGCCCATGAACTGGATGAAATTACACAATATTATCAACATTGCTGACACTCATGTGCTTAAATTAATATGGAAATACTGGCTTCTGTATAATCCCTGTGTGGTCAGCTCATGTCCCCAGAGAAGATGAATACTAAAAATTTAAGCTTTCTCTGCAGTAATTTATGTTAAAATGCTGAGCAAGGAAAATGTTTTGGTTTGAAATTAAAAGTGTGTTCTGGGCTTTGCTAGAGAGCTGCTTTTCAGTCCGTTAGAAAACAATAAAAAGAAAGCAGTGTGGCTTTCAAATCTGTCCTGTAAGTTCAGGGTGCATTATCTCCAGGGTTTGGTTAGAAAGAGAGAGATGAAGAGAGAATTTCTGGTGCCGTTTTCTTTGCTTGCAAAACATCAGCAAGGGCAAAAGAGCAGCTAGAGGAGAGAATCGAGATCCATGATACGAAGGAGTGAAGGTTTCCCAAAGGATGTGGGGATTACAGCCTGCTTCTGGAGACTTCTCGTGCTGAGGAAAGAGCTGTCGGACACCCAGTGACAGCTGGTACAGGGGCATTGCTGAGTACCACAGAAGACAATGGCAGAGCCTGGATTTTCTTGGCCCAGTGCTGCAGCTGCTGTCGTCAAAAAATTCACAGTGAGGTCAATGCAAGTGTTAGGGACAGACTTTCATAATTCTTATTTTTAACTTTTATAGTTCTTGACACATACAGGGAGTTGTCTTTTAATGATATTACAGAGCTAGGCAAATACAAACTAAAAAGTAATTTTTATTTTTTTTTAAATTAAATGGGGCCATTGGCTAAGGTGGTTGCCCAGGGTCTGTCAGTGGAGAGATGGAAACTTCTCTGAGCTCGTGCACCTTTTCTTGGATGAGACGAGTCTCTTCTTACTAGATATAGAGGGAAGTTCTATGACTGACTTGGGCTGGATGGAGAAAACTAAGGCCAGGTGAATTAAGCTCTTTTGGTGTCCCTGGGAGGTAGCTGCTAGTCAAGTGCTCCACAGACAGATGAAATCCCTTAATTCCTTTCCCTGGCTCACCAGGTGAACTGCTAATGAAGCCAGAAATAAACTCTTTGAGCTCTATGCCTTCGTTTTATTCACTGGCCAACGCTTTCTCTCAGGAATAATTCTTGAGGCAATTTAGATCATCATTTTGATGGAGAAAAAAAATGGGAAAAATCACAGACAACTTAGTTGTGATTGCAGCAGAAAAATAACAAAATTAAGAGTTTCAAGGCAAGATAGGAGGTTTAAAGATCATTATTTATTTGTAACTGGAATTTTAGGTAAATTGATTGGTTGATTTGCGTTTGTTACATCTGGGTGAGAATGGTGGCAGGGTGTGAGAAATTAAACATAAAGCATGCTCTGTTTAAATAGAGAGGGACAAAGAGGCAAAGGGAAGATCTGCTTTCAGGTGTTCCTGAGCACTGCACAGCTTTTTAGAGGATTTCACTGCCAATGGTGAATAGTTACCTTGCTCTGCAGCCTTCCTAACTCTGATCTCTGCTTCCTGAGAGTGGCAACATGAGGGATATTCAATGAAAGCATAAATATGATTTGGGGTGCACTTAATGGATGGGTGGTTGTTATGATGAAGAACAGAAATGCTACTGAGCAGACTTTTGTGCACCCGTACGCACGCATGCCTGCACATGTGCAGCCGTTGGGAGCTGGAATTTGGGATCCATGGGGAGAGATTTTAAGAGCTGCATGGGATGCCTGCAATAGGCTTCTTCACACCTGTCATACGCCACACATTCTTAGATTGTAAGTGCATGTGGAGGATAAGTAACAATTTATACAGTATCTGATTGCACACTAAGCTGTGCCCAAGATAAAACTGTTTTTTCGGCAAGTCAGTTTAATATCCCTGAAAATCTTTACTGAGCTACTTCTGCAATAACTTGCCCTTTCTCTATGGTCTTGATCGACGTCATTCTTTCTTACATGACTTTCTTTTTCATGGCTGTTAATCTGGCAGTTCACAAGGGAAATAAGAATCAGATTTAGACTTCACCGTCAATCTCAATACTTTATTAACTGCAGGTTCACTGAAAAAATGTCTTCTGTCATGTCAGCTTCAAAAAAAGCCCCTCTGCTTAATATTTGAGTAAAGAAAATGCTTTACGTGACAGATCAACACACTGAAGATACATATTCTCTTTGATTTTAGCCTCTCTCCCCTGTATGGATTGCCATGTAATGGCTGAGTTAGAGACTTAAGTGAAAGACGATGTAAATGGAATAATTTTTTTAAAAATCAAATATTAACGGTAGTTAACATAAGTTAATAAAAGAATAAAAGAAACCTTTACAGATACATAACATCATTTATCTCTAAAGTAAAAATGTCTATGTATTTTAACCTGAGAATCCATCTTCTTTTAGAAGCTCTGGTGTCTATTGAATATAAGTAATTTTTTGTCCTGGTTTCAGGGTTCAAGATTATTTCAAAGATATAGTTAATGTTTTCTAAGCCAGGTGCTCAAAGTTAAACTCTGAAATCGAAATATCCTGATCTGCTGCACTGCTGAATTATGTGAATGATCACTTCTCTTAAGTCTGGCATTAGTCACTTCTTCTGAAAAGTTTGTTATTAGACATCTTGAAGTACTTTATAATGACTTTCTAATTCCCGTTGCAGTTTGCAAGGGAAACTTGTGAGACTAACCCAAGTAATAATTATTTCTAGCACTTCCAACATATTGCATATTTGCTTTTAAATGCTTTACACGGAATAGCGCAGAATTACACAGAAAATTCAAACTTTACAAATTTTGAATAGTATTTGTAAATGTTGAGTTTAATTGTAGCTTCAGTTCTGTTTGGTACCTAAATACACAAAAAAAAAAAGTGTAAGAAATGTTAAGAGTCACTCAGGTTACTTTAGCTTCAGTTTAATGCATATGCCTCAGGAATTTTTCTTTTTGTTGGAGAGAATCAGAGCTTTTTGTTGGGTTTTTTGTTTGTTTCTTTTCTTTTCCCCCCAGTAAATCTCAGTCCTTACGTTTGTCTGCACTGCACTGATGGTGTCAAACTCATCATTTGCTTTTGCAGATCTTGCTGCTTGACATTTCAGAACATCTTTATGTCGTGATGAGCTACACTGTGTAGATCAGGCAGGTCTTGCCTTGTGGATTGGGGGTCCGTCCCCACCAGAACTATATAAACCTTGCTAAAATCGTTGTCTGTCTGTATTAATAGTGACATGTAACAAATTTCTGTATATATGTGTATAGCGCTTAAGCACATCAAGAAGTCCTCATGCATTTGCAGTGCCATGCCCAAGACTTCCATCTTGTGCCAAGTGTGGACAGCATGTGTGGGAGCATGCAGAGGGGAGGACTGAGACTGATTGCCAAGATCTGATTTTCTTAATTTGCTTTTGCGTCAGTCTGGACACCAGCACGATCAAAAAATACACAAAAATGGGCCTGCAAAGTAGCCCTCAGTGAGGATTTTGCTGGCTGGCCCTGGTTTTGCAGAGAGGTGTGTGGCAATGGGGAGGGGGGTGAAAAGGATGGGTGACAGAAGAGAGGGCTGCAAGAACCTGGTACTCTGACCTGTCCTTCTGTGATTTCACTTGTGAAATTCACAGAGAATATGTGTGTAGCTGGGTGCTTCATTGGTAGCTGTAGGGTTTCGTGTGTCTGTGCGTGCGATACTTCTCAATATTGTTCTTTTAAACCTCCATGTGTGTGTCTTGGTGCAAAATTTTGTGTGGAGATCCCCACCACCTAAACCATTTGAGCAGCGTCTCATATAAATTATCAAAGCCGGATCTCAATAAGCGTGATCTGCCTGCATGGCTTGGAGGGTAACACACATCTAGTCTAGCTTGTGTCCCAAGAATAATGTAGCTGCATTACTTTTGTCTGCAACTATACGCCCTGCATCTCTGCTAGATGCTCTGAAACCTACATCTGTCTTAGAAATTCAGCCCCCCTATAAAAGGAAGACAACTCAGTGCAAGGTAAGTATCATGTTTATGATGGGTTGCTAGTAATCCTTCCCAGCGGTTTGTAAGCCTATCTCGATGTTTACTACCAGAAAGGAGTTCACATTCTTATCATTCTTGGGTTGGATTCAGCAAAAATGTAAAATTATGCAGTCTGTGGTTACAAAAATTCAAAAGCAAAGTGCAACAAAGTGGGTGATGGTGTTGGAAAAGAACACCGGAGTTCTGACAGTCAGTGGGTCCTGACTCTTTCCTTGACTTTGCATAACTCTCTTCTGATTATTTTGTTAACCAGTGGAGCCAGCCTTAAGGATCAGAAATGTGTATATTATGGGTTAGCCGATGTGTGTTTTGAAAGCACAGAGAGCAATGTAAGTGCTAATTATTGTACCAAAACTGTAAATTCCAATGTTAGGAGTCAACCTGCATTGGAATAAAGAATTTCTAAATTAATGTCATTAATCACAAACTTTATATATTTAGTGTTGTCATAAAATAACCCAAACAGAGGAGAAGTGTCGGCAGTGTGATGGAAATAACTGCTGCAAAGGAAAATATTGAGTATCTTGAGCACAGCAACTGTATTATTCTGTCTTGTTGGTGCATTCCCCATAAATATTTTATTTCAACTGAAAGAGATAAAATTATGTCAATTATGTCTGATAAGCGATTGTATGAAATGAGTTTAAAGTACTGGGAGTGAAGCCAAGTGACTGCGTCATTGGTTCTGACCTAAAGAAACTGCAGCCCAGCATGTGGATAGGGGCAGGACTGGTTGGAGCCCGGACTTCCCCTCCAAGCTGTTTTCGAAGCAATTAGAAGTGTGCTCGTCTGTTTTTTGTTTAAATCCTTTCATAATGGAAATTTATGGAGTTTTACTAAATCCACTTTTTTTCACAAATCCAGCTGCTTTCCATGGAAATTTTGATCTGCCAAATTAAACCTCTAACTTCAAAATCAAAGGAATTCAGAAAAAATCCAAATTATTTCCATTTCAAAGTGCTTTTGTGGTATCTTCAGATTTATACAGTTTTTGTACCCCATTATCACACTTTCTGTTCCTCACATTGTGGTCATTTCTCCCAGGACATTCCCTGGGCAGGAGCACATAAGGTGCCTCGTTTCTTGGCCTTGAGTGCAGGAGCACAGCAGAACTAGTTTCCAAATGAGAATATTTTGGGTTGAGGGCCAAAAATATAAACATTTTAGGAGGAGTAAGAGAGAGAAACCAGATCTGATAAGCCTGTTCTTCTGAAGAAGGGGTACAGATTACTGCCATTATTAAACAAGTCGAGTTTATGTTACTTAAGTTGCATTTCATTTCCTGACATCCTCCTGTTGGGGATCTTTCTGTGATATTTCCAAATAAGTCTGTAGGTGTTTAGAGAGGGATGGGGAAATCTGAGGGTGCTGGGAAGGTAAAAAATATTACAAATGTTAGGCTTGACCATAAGGTTAAAAAAAAAGTGTCATTTATAAATAAAATAAACGATATATTTATGTATATCTATATATACTCCCTTTCACGTAAACAAGAGGAAGTAAAGGTAGTGGCTTTGTTGATGTTACTAAGTCCTTCTCAGGGTGAGATCTGATAGTAATGCCTTTCTGCACTGGAAGTTGTGTAACATTCACTTCACTAAGATGTTATCCTAGGAGCCCAGATTTAGATAGCTTAAAGCCAATGTGCCTACCAGTACACCAGACATTATTATCATAGAATCATATTGTTTAATATTATCTCTTTGAAGATGCCAGGACACCCAATAGGAAATACTAGGCACAGGGAAGCTTTAGGCTATCCAAATCTGGGTCCAAAAGCACTAACAGAATGTTTGATATTTCTCTTCTGTGGAAATAAAGGTCCAGATGTGATACTGTGCTGTCTGTTCAGATGAGTCTCATGGTAAGAGACTAAGTATTTACCACTAGTGTAATTGCTCTGGCTCTTAACAATAGAGTTTTAACTTCTGTGAGAAATTAGAGCATTGCATTGTCACTTAGGGAGATTTCCTGTGACGGTCTAACATGAATCCCTAGTCTACTGTTTGGGAAAGATTTTGCCTTTGAAATCTCTCGATATATTTCTGGCTTAACCAAGAGTGACTGAAAAATAGCACAACATGTTTCCCAGCTCCTCTGACCCCGTCCAAGGGAGAGCATATTGTCTCATTTAGCATTTCTCGATCTGGAAAACAGTGAGGTGAGATGAGCAGTTGCTATTGAAATCTTAACAGCAGCCATTGGTCACAAGTGGTTCCTAAAGTTGTCCTAGTATTTCTTTTTTTTTTTTAAAGTTAATTCTAATGCAAGTGAAAAAAAAATGACTGCTGATTGCTATTTGCACTTATACTGCATTCTGTCCTAAGTCTCTTTACATTGTTTCTAAGTTTGAAAAGTCAATCATATTTAAATTACTTGCATGAGTATAGTAAATAAAATCGCAATTACTGAGTAATCTTCTTTCTAACACATTAAGTGATTTATGATTGCAGTAGGCAATATATTAAAATTCTGTCTGTGAAATTAAAAACATAATTGCTGAGAAACCAAATGTGAACTCAAAGGAACCTATAAAATTCCCAAATAATTAATGGCTAACACAAAGAAAGTAGTGGAGAATGTTAAAAAAAAAAATTAAAAGGGAGGTAAAATTATTCAGAAAAATAGGACTTAAATTGTTTTATAGTCTAGATTTCAAACTCTACATAGGAAAGAATGCAATGTTCAATTTTCTGTACCTGTTTCCAGGGAAAATAACAACATAACCACTTGTAAAGTTAACCCTGGCTAAACACTAACACAAATGATAAATTTTACACTGGGCCATGTAAACACAGAGGAGTTAAAGCACAAAAAGAGCAGGCAGTAGGCTAGGGCTGTGGAAGGAAAGGGTTGCAAAATAACTCCCCTGCCCATTTGTGATTTATGATTTATGATTTTGCTATGCCAGAGCCTTGGGAAGCCATGCAGGCAGCTGTCTCCGGCTTTGCAGGAGGGATCAGAGTCCCTCATCGCATTGGTAGGAGTGGTGAGCCTGGCTCTCTGAGGCTCTCCCTTTCCTCTCCATCCCAGCTCTGCCCCTTCTCTCTGTCCCCTCCTCTTTGCATTGCAGAAGTGGCCCAGCCTTTCATTCCTGGGGCAGAAAAGTTCCCTTTTCCTGTACTTCAAAGGAGTCTTGAACTGGCCTTGTGTATAAGATGCTGATCCCCAATCTTGCAATGTGATTATCAGAGAAAGAAGAGTTCTGTGAGGGTTTTTTTTCCGAGCCCAAAGAGGTGCTTTCTCATATTTTCCTTGTTTCCCCACAGATTTTCACTCTCAGTTCATGGTCTGTTGTGGCAATGCCAGCAGAAGAGGGCCTCTTGACCTCGTGGTTAAAGCATAAGATTGACAACCATGCATCGTGGGTTCTTCTTAATTCTACCACTTACATTTGCATTGCTTATCAAGGTTTTTTTATTTATTTATTTATTTTTCCTTTTTTCCTTTAGGTTCTTCTACTGTTATGGTATTGCAGACCGCTTTGGTCCTTTATATGGTGTTGTTTGTAAAGTGAGGTGTGATGTAGCAAGGAGTAATGGAGCATGATAATAAGAACGTTGTGAAATTTCATGAGAGCCCTGTTCAGCACTTCCCATTCACCAAAGCATCCCTGCTGAGTTCACTGGGTCTTGAAGCCAGGGGGAGTTTTAGTGAGTAACATGCGAAAACAGGCTCTTTGACTATGGCTTAATCCTGAGATGCATTTGTGACTTCAGTGGAAGCTGTGCATGTCCAATGATTGTCATAGCAGTCCCTTTTCATTTGTAAAGTACTTTCAGATCTGCTGAGGAACCAGGCTGTTATTCAAGCTTTAGTATGCACTGCCATGAGTGAGCTGATTTTGTGTTTGGGCATAAGTAATGGTTGTGAGCACCATGGGTAGCAATGTATTTTTGGGACAGGAATCCTGCATTAAGTGTAAGAATAATTCATTATTTTAAGGGTTTTAATTATGTTCATGCATTCAGTTAATTGTGTGAAATTTTCAAAAATCCCTCTATGACATCAGGAAGATATAGGACCTCTAAGTCTTTTTGTGCGATGTGACTTGGGATCCTAAATCCCTTAGCTTATGTGATCATATAGTCCATGCGTTTTCCAGGCAAAAATGAACAAAGTCTGGAAACAGAACTAATGGTTCTATAGTGAGTTGAGTTTCAAAGCCAAAAGCTGGGTTTTCACTTAATTTTATATCAAGACTGCAATATATTACTCAAAGTGGCATAACTTACACTATAAACATTAGTAAGTAAACATACTTATAAAAAAATTTTATTAATAAGTCTCTTAAATTATTCCTATTCTATTATACTTGAAGTCAGATTTTTTGAGTGCCTTCTTCAGTAGAGGTTGCCATGAATATTTTCCATCAAAGAATTCCATAAAGAATTTTCCTCTTTAGAAAACAGAAGCAATGTTTTCAATAGGTCTGATGCCAAAGGCATGCCACCTCCCTTTTCATAGTGGCAATCCTATTTCACTGTTGTGAGGCAGCTGTTTTCACATTTCCAGTTCTTAAATACTTTTGGGTTTTTTTTCACGATAACCAGATCTGTAAACTTCCTAGGTTTGTAAATCTTGCTTGGGCCTAACTATATGTCCCTGTAATGTATTTTACCTTAAATTATTGATATGTATGTTCAATTGTAACTTAATGCAGTTTTTGTCTGGGAATTATTATATAATGCTATTCATTTGAGAAGTCCTGTGTAAGAAATTTAGATATTAAATAGTGAGAGAAATTTCTAGAGTATTCTTTGTATTCTTACTGACTGGGGAGATTTGTTTCTTCATGTTTGTGATCAAGGTTGCTGGGGCTTGTGTAGCTCTCATTTATGGGGCAGTATTTTACTGAATTTAGCATGTAGTGTTTGTGCTGCTATAGTCCCTAGAAAGCCCACCTGTAGAAAGCAGTAAGGCATTTTAAAAACACAGAGTATAACAATTCTGAGTGTCTCTGACAGCTGACAAAAAGCACTAAATAGGTGAAGATAGCCAAGAATCCAAAGGAAGTAATGAAGCGATATTGGCCAACATGGCAGGGTGGGAGTCCAACCATGTCAGGTTTTCCTGTCAGTCGCACAGTTAAAGGATCAGGATTTGAAGAACAGTGAAAACGGCATATGGATATCCAAAATTTTTCCTTCTAAGCATTAGGGGGTCCATGGAAAAAAAAGTATGAGGGACCTGTCTGAACATGTAGTAGGTTGATAGCAGACCCCCAGTGTCATGGGACAGGTAGAGGTAGGGAGGTCCTCCAGATGCTGCAAGAAGTATCCCGAGGACTGTCTAGAGCCCTGATTATTAGTGTTGGGGTGGAGGTCTGGTGCACTAGGGAGAGGGGTGTCACGGTCCACTAAGGACTCGTGGTGGTTCTTTGCTGAGATCTCTAAGTGCAAAATTAAGGCGACCACGCCAAAAGGGGTTAGCTTCAGCTAAACAGCAAACTTTATTATATTTGTGTCCGTAAGCGACGTGCGATAGATAAAAGGAGTGAAAAGTAAGTAAAAAGAGGAAAAGAGGAATATAGCTACCACCGCGGGTCCAAGGCGT
>WKFP01014837.1:694556-723826 GCA_011057875.1 Pterocles orientalis | reverse complement strand
TATATGTCCCTGTAATGTATTTTACCTTAAATTATTGATATGTATGTTCAATTGTAACTTAATGCAGTTTTTGTCTGGGAATTATTATATAATGCTATTCATTTGAGAAGTCCTGTGTAAGAAATTTAGATATTAAATAGTGAGAGAAATTTCTAGAGTATTCTTTGTATTCTTACTGACTGGGGAGATTTGTTTCTTCATGTTTGTGATCAAGGTTGCTGGGGCTTGTGTAGCTCTCATTTATGGGGCAGTATTTTACTGAATTTAGCATGTAGTGTTTGTGCTGCTATAGTCCCTAGAAAGCCCACCTGTAGACAGCAGTAAGGCATTTTAAAAACACAGAGTATAACAATTCTGGGTGTCTCTGACAGCTGACAAAAAGCACTAAATAGGTGAAGATAGCCAAGAATCCAAAGGAATGTCCTACAGTGACAAACGTGACAAAATATGACACAGTAAAAGTGTGTATGAAAAATATCAGCAACTAAACTTCTCCAAGACAATGACAGTCTTCCACAGTGCCCATGGGCACAGGAGAAGGGTTCCATGACTAAACGTGAGCCATGTGGGCACACACGGACACGCACGTAGCTCTTTCCCAGTCTGTCCCCTGCCTCTCTGTCTGCTTTTTACTGGCTTTTTCCTATAAACTTTTGATGCAATTTATTTTTATGCTGTGAAGACATTGGACGTTTCAAAATTTTAAAGTTTTTCATTGCAGCATATAAACCTTTTACAGTCATGGCTTATATTTGAATTTCATAACAGTGAAGAGAACAAATTTAAAATGAGTCAACAAATGTGAACATGAGTTACATTAACCTGTTATAACCCCGTTCCAGTGTCACTAACATTAACTCCAACCTTACACCTCACCATTGTAGAGAGCTGCCGTACAGATCACTTCTGCAAGATGCAGTTTGGAGATATACCATGAGACTGCAAGGATCTCTTGATGGTGCTGTTGTGATTGATGGCTTGTCGTGCTTTTGGTCACAGGAAGGTTCTTTAAAATATGAATATAAAATTGCAATAAATAAGTAAACAATATTAATACACAATATGCAATTATTGTTTAGATTTTTAATAAGTGAACTTAAATCTACCTTTTCCTATTAAATAGTCTGAAATTATTTATAGCATATTAAATGCACTCACACTTATTTCTCTCTTGACTGTGAATTTTTAATGCATAAAGTTCAAAACTTGTATTTTTACTTCTTGTGTTATATAATTGCAAAGCGTGCAGCATTAGCAATGAACAGGAGCCAAATAAGAAAATACAAAACTATTACTTCCCCTATCTCAAAGTATTTCTACAAAAGCTGTGTAGAAAATTGCTTTATCTATGATTTGTACTATATTTCAGTTAATTTGTCCAAATAATTAAAATGCAGCTTCTAACAATAGGATGGTAATGAAAAGCAAATGAAAAATATGATGTGTTCATGAATACAAGAACAAGAAAAACACAGAGATAAAATTATTTCCTTTAGGTTTTGTTTGAAAACAATGAAGTAAATTATTTCATTCTGAATCCTTCAGTTTCATCACCAGGCTCATTTTCCTTGAGGATCTTCTTGGTTTTACTGTGCCAAATCACAAAGATTTTCAGTTTGAGCGTGTTACAGATGATGCCCTCTCGTATTTTTCCCTTCAAATTTTAGACTGACTAGTCGAGACATTTAACTGAGATGAAATTCAGAAGAGATGGACAGAAATTTTCAGTGACTCCAGAGAAATTGATTTAGAAGCTTAGCAAAAGGCAAACCTTTTCTATAGGTTGTTTTGACAACTGAAAAAAAATGCTGCTGAAAAGATGTAATTCAAGCTGACACACTGGGAGATTGTGTAAATTTAGCCATAATGTTGGCCATACATGTCAACCTAAGTGTGGATTTTCTTAATATTACTTAGATTTCTGAATAAGTTTCTCTGAAGCAGTCATCTTTAATTATTGTAATTTAATTACTTTATTGCATTGGTTAGCGCAAAAAGGCAGCCCCTCTGTATGTCCTATCTCCAGCATGCATCTTGCTTTTTGCTGCAGGAACAAGTTAAGCAGGAAGAATAAAACAACCATCTCTGAAAAGTGGTTACAGATCTGCATTGTAAGCATTGAATCCTCCGGGCCTTACCAGGAATCTTTTGTTAAAGAGCACAGTTCATTAGTTTTGTCATTAGATCATTCAATTTCACATTATGGTAGAATCTCTTGGCCAGAAGGAGTTGCTGTCGTTTTCTTTTTTACACAAGTGCAACCAATGCATCCCAGCCCACATAGAAGGATTGTGACAATGGTCAGCCTTGGCAAAGCCATCCATAGCCTGTGTCTCTGAACAGCCTCGTGAACCTGACAAACATCACGTTACGCTTTAGAGAGGAACTTCAGAGGAATTTGTTGGCTAACTTTAAAAATACAATTTTTTTCTCTCTTTAGTGTAAAGAATTTCTAAGATGATGAATGGAATCTGCAGTCATGGTTCTCTTTCCTCTTGCAGAACTTCCAATAACTCTGTGTGTGTGTACTCATAACTACATAGTAAGTGTGTGCTTGTGTGTTTTTATACCAACATACGTGATCAAAGAAAAAAAGCAAGTTGTTTTGAAATCAGCCTTAATTATGACAAAGTAGAAACAAAGCAAGACAACTTGGATGTCAATTTGTCAATTAATATAATTAGCATTAAATAAGCATCTTTTTTACTGTTTTTAACACCTCAGAAAAGACTCTTTTTTGTGTCTAATTAATCTGTCTCCTAGGGAAGATAGCATAAAAAGAGCAGCTTTTGTTAGCTGCAGATCTGTGCTGAATTATGTCAAAGGTTTCTTCTACACCGGTCACCAAAACTATATGTCTTAAGCAAAGCTTTGACCCACTGATGGCCAGAGGAATTTCCTGGAAAGGATCAGCCATGAATTTAAGTGCTCAGGCTGCGAGCCCATGTGCCAACATCTCTCATGTCCTTGCAAGGTCAAGCTCTACCTGACCATGGTTCATAGCAGGAGCTCCAATGTTTGGTTGCCAGAACACCTTGATTGCTTCAACGCAGTTGTGGCAAGCAAAACACTTTCTCCCCGTATCGCAGTAAGACACAATTGTAAGCTCGAGAGTGAGCTCTCTAAAAAAAAGCCAGCTCCTTATATGTCTTAAGCAATAAAACCATATTTTCTCTGTGGCAATTTTCAGAATATACAGATAGAGCTGAAATATTTTTTGGCATTAACACTGTATAGATGTAATTCTGTAATAAACTACATAGGGCTATATCAAGTCTTAAACTGATATGGTTCTTGGAATGGTTTTTGACTTGGAGAAAGAGATTTTCTTTGCAAACAAATGTTGGCCATGGTTTGGGCTAATGCACAAACCACATGGCAGCGCCATTCAGCATTTTAAGGACAGGCAACCTATTTTAGCGTTGTGGACATATATCATCTGATCAAAAAGCCAGGAAATTCTTCCTGGGCCAGTATCTAGGGTACGTACAGCTGTTGGGCCCTCTCCTACAGACATGGACTTGCACCAGTCATCTTAGTGGTGGCAGTTGGACTGTTTAGTTGAGCTTGCATGAATTGCTCTGGCTCTAATCTTACCATAATGACAGAATAATAGCATTATTTCTGATTCCAGTTCTAAACTTGAGATTCAAATCAATATTTACTTCATGGGAAAAAAAAACCAACAAAACCCCAGGCTTGGACAACTATGGTTATTTTTATCTCACATCCATTTCTCATGGTGTCTGTTTTCTTTATGTCCCTCTCTGTCACTGAGTTGTTTTTTGCTATTTTTGAGTTTCTGTTCAATCACTGACCTATCGTTCTTTTAAAACAATTGCTTCTTAGAGTGCCTCACATTTAAGAAACAATCACAAAGTCATGACCAAAAAAATAACTTTTATTCTAAAGAACACTTTGATCTTTTTCAAACCATGGTGCTTTACAAAATCCAATTATTTTTCCCAGTGTGATTCCTTTTAGCCAAAGTAAGAGAAGAGAACAGAATAATCATTTTACTTATTGACCAGAAGGTGACTAATTCACTGTCTGTTTCTCATGCTTTTAGTAACATTTGCTAATGTTTGGGTTGTGGATGTTACAGTGGATGTTTATTTGCTTGTAAGTGAATATTTCTAGCAGCTTTGTTTCATAATTTTATAAAACAATTTAAATGTCAGAGCATATTCAAGTTCTATATATGAGCTCAGATTTTATTCTGTCAGTATTAGCTTGCAGATTACTTTGAAAAGGAATTTATTACTCCTTATCAAGATGAGACCAATATCATGTGTTATAAGAACTTTATTTCTTGATGCCATATGGCTGGTCTTGTCTTTATTTTCTTCCTCTTCTCTCTCCAGTTTTCATTTCCTTCTCTTTTATATTGTATCCTGATTTTATACCAATTTATAAAGGATGGATTTATAGTATGTCTTTAATATAGTGCTTATTGTTTTGGGTTAAGCCTATCTTTTATTATTTAAAGCTGGAGGATTTTGCCCTTGGGAATCAATCATCTGAGCTCTTTAATGGACCTTTTATAAATTCTACATCTCTTCCCTGCTCACCCTTGAGATAAAGCTGCTATTAATTCAGTATTTTTAAGTTAGGCTTGATTCTCCTCTGTTTAATTGAGAGTGGAATCCAAAGAAAATGGCAGAAAAGCCAAGAATTTGGCAGCACTGATCTGAAACACCTTTGGTCCAGTTCTGAGCCCAGACCAGATAAGAGACACATCAGAGAACTGCAGTGCCCTTCAGAAGTCTTACCCAAGTATCACTGCACCCTTGGTATTCGATGCGTTGGTTCAACATTAAATTCATTTGTTTATTTGAATTCTGTGCAGGTTCCATTTTATACTTCCTATCATTATTTCTAAAATGTTCTATTTTATTCTCCTTATGTTGGGACCCATTTTCGTCATTTAATCCTGACCAAAACTTTTATGGAAGGTCCTTTACCATGCATAATTGTACTGCTTGATTTCAAGTCACGACCTTTGTTCTATACCTACAGTCTAAGCAAAAGCTGGTTTCTCTCTAGTCATCCTGCTGTGTGAATAAGCAATCTTGTGTTATACTTTCAAATATCTTCTTTGATGTATTCCTTCTGTTTATTGTCTCTATCCTTACGTCTAACTAGTTCAAATTCTCCATTACTCTTAATTTGTTTGTTTTCCCCACAGTCCTGTAAGAGGATTCTGTTTTGTCTTTTTATTATGGCTTCTAATGAGAAAGTAGAAACTAGTTGATAACTTTTCAGCAGAGTATTTTTTATTAGAAAATGTCAATTGCACAGAATTGGCTTTTTGAAAACTCTGTGAGGATAACTGAAAATTAGGAATATTGCTTTTACATGTGGGAGTCAGAGTTTGCTGCTCCCAATTCCCTTATTCCCACGCTATGTCTCTCGGGGTAATCTGTTCCTGCAGACCATCCAATTCAAGTGGTTTCAGCAGTTTCAGGATTGATCCTGACAGTGGAAAAAGAAGAGGGTTTCTCTCTTTTTTTTTTTTTTTTTTTTTTTTTTGTAGTTTAGTTTCAGTTCCAATTTGAGAGGATTTTGCCACCAATTTCTTTTTTTTTTTTGTCGGGATGGAGAGTATGTTTCTGGGTCAGCAAACCTGTCCATCCTGGCATTATATATAACTGTAACGTGAATGAGGCAACACTCAGCTATCTCCAATCCACCAAGAAAGAGTGTGTGTTGCACTGGGTGCTAATGGAGAACTCTTCTGACCAGGGAACTGTAGTTTATACCCTATATTATCTCTGGACACCTAGTCTCAGGATATATGTCTGGTGTATGTAATCTCTGTGCCTCAGTCCCCGCTCAGCCGCAGCCTTGTCTCACCTCTCTTCTGCTCTGTTCTCTCTGCCTCCTATTCAAAAATCTCTGCTTCAACTTCTTTTCATTTTTCCTGCTTTGGCACCGTCCTTTACCATATGTTTGTGATTCACCAGCTGTCTTATAGTTTAACTTCTTTCCCCTGCTCTGTCTATTGATTCTTCTGTTAAGATGCATCCCAACAGACCTCATTTGTTTCCAAAGGGCGTCCTAATGCCATACAAACCTGAATCGCTTCTGAACACAGCAACTTGGGAGCCAGTCATTCAAAACAGTACTGCTCTGGCAGAAGGATGGACAGGCTGAACTATCCGTTCCAGCTGTCATCTGTTTGTGCCCAAGGTCTGTGGCCCCAGCATGTGGCTGGCTTTTCTCCCTGGCATAAAGAATGAGTTAGTTTTGTTTCTGAACATTCACCTCAAAGGTCTGCTGAAAGCTAATTTATTTCAAGCTGAATTTGAACTTAACAGACACTGTAGATGATTCTCAACACCTCCTCCACGTGGAGCTTGCTCCTTCTTTAAATAGAACACCTCCCCAATACCGAGCAAGTTTCCAAAGTGCTTTCCCTACATACCACTACAGCTGTTTAATGGCATGCTTTCAATATTATATCGCTTGTTGAACCAAATTTGGCTCAGCACTGTATAAACAAATTATGTAGGACCATTCCCAGCCCCTGTGATCTTACCTCCTCACACCTAGGTACGCTGCCTTTGAAGGAAGGACGAGCCAAGCAGGGCACCAGGCAGCGGCATGGGCTGGCTTTGATCAGGCACAGGTTGTTGCGACCTCTGTGCGTTGAAAAATTAATAGCCTTTAAATGAAGCTTGATTTTATTATAAAGATGACTTTAGTTGAAATTGCACAGCAATTGAGCATTTGCCATGTGTTCAAATTGTATGGTCCACATGGCACGTGCTTGGGGGCAGGTTGCTCCGAAGAGCTTAGCAGGTGCAAACGGCGCAAATTGATCTCTGTGAAAAGATGTTATTGTCTTCAGCCCTCCTCCAGAATTTTTCTGGTCTTAAATTTGTAGCTGAGGCTCAGCTGGAGTGCTGCTGATTGGCATCTGTCACACGTGTTGACACAATACATCTAGCAAGTGTTTTAGTCGTTGCTTTCCCAGCACGGACTTTCATCTGCTGTGGGCCATAAGTCTGGCTTCAACACAGGACTTCTGTGCTGCTTATTTTTTGCCTTTTATAGCGTGGAGAACATAAGAAATAATAAAGACTATGAAGAGATGAAGGTAGCAAATGAATAAAGATTCAAATCAGGTTTCATGGCAGCTTTTAATGACTCTGTTCCCTGCTTCTTCTGGATCCTGTTCAGTTCTCTCTCTTTTCTGTGGCTGTTGCTCCATCATGCAGTAGTGCTGCATCTCATTTGGCAGCCCCAACTGATGCTTATTTCATTCTTCTGAGGCTCTCACAAATACAGGAATTATTTCGGAGAGGAGATACATGGTTTAATTCTCTTTCTGAGAGGAGTCAGATTTTTCTCATCAGCAACCCAGACTTCATTTCTGCTCAATTACCTAAATCCTCTGAATTTTCTTTCACTTTTTCAAGACCCACAGACTTTTCTTTTCTATGGATTAACGTTGGGTGGGTCACACTCTCCTGGCAAGACAGAATGCCATAATCAAAACAATTTTTGGAGCAGCAACTTCATGATAACAGCATTTATCTTCCCAGCTGTGGTGTGGCTGTGGGACAGGGAGCAGAGGTACCTCCCCTCCTGCCACCACCCTGACCTCCAGCATCCCCAGGAGCATGGTACCACTCCTTCCCTCTTCAACAGGCTCAATTCACCCCGTTACTCACCTGAGATCAGATTTTCAAGCGTTGTCAAGCCCCAAGACACTGGCACAGCTGTTACATCCAAAAATGTGGTAAATTACATCATTTATGAACTCACTCTTTGGGGAAATCCACCATTCTCAGGTGGGGTGCGCTGGGTACCTGCACAGATGTTTTGTTCAGCTGTTATCCTAGGATGTGTTTGTTTAACAAGAAGGGACAAAGAAGTTGATATGAGCAAGGAGAGGTTTTTATTCTGCAGTGGGGAGTTTTTATCCATGCAAGTTATTTTATTTTTTTAACCATTTCTGAATGTTAACATGGTTATTCTGCTTTTAAAAAAACTCTATGTGATTTGTGCCATCAGTCTGCAGTGCTTTGAGCTATATGCATGCTCAGCTAATATCAGAGGGAGGTTACCCCACAGCAGAGGGAGGTTACCCCACCCCGGGGGGAGCAGCTGACTAGTCCCAGTCCAAAGCCAGCTCATGTACTGCAAACAGTGGCTGCAGCACCGCAGAGAGGTGGAATAACGGGATGCAGGTGCTTGCTATTCTGGCTGCCAGAACAATTCTCAAGGCAAAGGAGCCCTAAGACGGGGATGTTTCACTGACTCACCTGTCTCCGTAACACTGCGGAGACAGAGGCAAGTGATGATGGTGGGCTGGAGGTGGGCCTGTTAACTCTACTGTCAAGAAGATAATAAAACTTATAACTAAGTCAGAAGAATCAATTTAGAAGCAAAAGGCATCAGAGCTCATTATTAACTCCCCAAGGAGTCCAGCTCCCAATCCATCCTCTGAAAACTTTCAGAGCCTTATGAACAGCAGTGATAACGGGAAAACAGTGCAAGACGCTGTCAGGAAGTTTTATTGTTTTCCCGTGGATACACAAAAGATTTTCGTTGTTGCCTTGCATTTGGACTAGCAGGAGCTGTTCAGGCTCAGCTCTCCTCTGGTGTCATGAAACCATGCACAGGTGGGTTGAGGGATTTGCAGGAAACCTTTCTAACTAGACTAAACTTAAAGTCAGTTGGTATTATAGCACGGTAGCTCTGTTAGAAATAGAAATTGGAGAATTTTCAGAGAAAGAGTGCTGTGGCTTGAATATATAGCTGCTTTTAAGTCACAACCAGTATGAGACATTTCAAACTGAGGCAAAATCACCCTGCACTGAGTACCTTTCCGTACGGAGTAAAAAAAGCACAGCAGCAGTGTACTGAAGAATACTTAATTACAACACAGGTTTTTAATATTGTTTATATGCAAGGAAAATACATATCTAGCTATAAAATATTTAAAGAGTTTTGGATTATGGATAATGAATATAGTTTATAATACAGACATCTATCAAGAAGGGTGAAATGAAAAATAATACAAACTGAAAACAAAACGCAAAAGAAAAATCTTATGAAGGTTGCACAAGGTCATGGCCAGCAGATATTATGTCACATGTGTTCTGTGCGTGTGTGCATATATTTATTTTTTTTAGTTGAATGGAATAGAGACTCTTCTTGACAGAAAAGGACCCCAGGGTGCTGATCCCATGTACCAGTCAAGATAATGAGCTAAAAATTGGAGGTAAATGTTTAAGAGGTTTTTGAGGAAGACTTGTGTAATTTTCTTCGCTGCTTTTAAAATGCTGGAAGCATTTGTCCATGTGGGGAGCATCAGAAGTCCTCCCTAATAGAAATAGTGTTTGTCTTACGTGTGAGTTTTATTTTAGGAGTGGGACACGGATCCACCTCTCTCCCCTTCTGCTGCAGCTGTGTACGGGATCTGTAGGTTTGTTGTCCTTGTCTTCAAGTGTGGGACAGAGAGGCAAAGAGGAACAGCACAGGGACCTGTAATATATGGAAGATGAGGCCACATCTGCATGCTTGTTTGGTGGTCTTTTGTTTGGTTTTCAGTTAGTACGCAGAGGCCTCTGGGTCTGTTAGATTTTCTGCTAGAAAGCTCTTTCTGATGCTCTCCTGACGTGTTTGTTGTTCCTGGCACTTGCATGTACCCCCTTGCACGGTAACGCGCTCTGTTGGAGGGAGGGTGGGTGGCTGTGCATAAGGTAACATTAGGGTATGAGATGCAAAAATTTTGTAAACTTTTGAAGACAATGTAGAGGATTACATATGAATTACGGTTAGTCAGAGTCCATAAGATAAGAAAGTTGAAAGAGAATTTTAAGACCAGACAATTGTGGTCAATTTTAGTCATTCCATTTCAGTAAAGAAGAAACAATGATGATCCAGTGACTATTTTCTGTATACAAACAGTGTTTCCATTTATTTTAGAAACTAAATAGCCAGAGAATTTTTTTACTAAGCTTCATGAGGGTATTTTAAGTAATTTAATAAAGGTTTCCATTAGACTTAATAATTTGTTATTTTGCTAATTGTACAATATGCTTGCAAGGCATATCTATTCAAAACCTAATCTTAGCAACAATGTATTATTTTTACATAAGTTGCTAGATTATGAAAGTTTTTTTCATGCTACTTTTCCAGTCTATGTGAATTCAGAAAATTATTTGGGCAATGAAGTCATTGGGTGATACTCTGATCAGAGTCTTTGCCTTTCTTGATGTGCCCAATGAACGGAAGGAATTAAAATTATGAAATGCATGAGATCAGAAATGGGCTTGCATAATTCCATCAATAATTTAATGTCCTGACATAAAAGAAGGAAACTCAGAAATTGTTGTCTTACCATATTACATTTTACAACAGAAAATATTTTCTGTACTGGCTTTCAAACATCTTGATATATGCAGGTTTTCAACAGAGCGTGAAGTATACTTTGTCTGTAAAATGTTACTTTCTGTGCTGCATTTTCCTATTTTTTTATTTTGTTTGGGAAGGTATGACTTGATTAACTTGTGGTTAACATCTTTGTCTTCAGTTAATTTTGCTCAGTGTTTCCATGCTGTCTGTCGAACCTGCTTGGAACTAATGCTGTATAATATGAAGGAAGTGTGTGGCCAAAATCCTTATTTAGATGAGCAAGCAAACATTTTTTGCCATAGTCCTGTTGTTTCTATTTGGCCTCTCATCTATTCTGAACGCTAGTATAGGTTGTGTAGACTCTTGAAATTTTGCATGGCAACTCAGGAGTTGTAGAGGAAATTTCTTATTCTGAGCAATATTTGGGAGTGTAGGTGAAACTCAGTCGACAGAAGAAAAATAACCCTCATAAATCTATTAAAGTAATTATTATTGTAATTTTAACATCATACATATCATGGTGAAAACAAATGGCATCATTAATTAGTAAATAACAGTTCCATTGCTAGAAAAAAGAATTTAACTTCAATGTGCACTGAAGCCCCTAGAAGGAGTTCTTGAGTTTGTGGTTGTATGAAGTGGGCACATTTCCAAAGACAGAGATAAGAGCAAAGGAGATGTTATCCCCATATTTGTTGTTTGTGGTTCAGTATGTGCGCTGGGTCATAGTACAACTCCCCCTCAATATCTCAACATCCCTACTAATAGTAGAAGAGGAAAATACTTATGTTAGATGTGGAAAGGGAGACCCATCGTAACTAGAGAAAAGGCAGATGAAATTTCATGACAAATATTTCAAAATCCAGTATTTTTTCAGGAATGTACTGCAGAGTTATGACCGAAGATCATGACCCCCAGATACCAATTGATGAGTACTTTTGTTCCTTTCCAGAGCATAGTTACTATAGTCCAACAGGGCATGGTTTCAAAAAAGGTGCTGTTTGATGAATGTTTGATAGTAAGGGGAGGAAAAAAATCAAATGAATAGTTGTTTCATGTTTAAACAGGTATTCCAGAATTATGCAATTCATCTATAGCAATGATACAGCATGTTGCCTTTGTAGAAAGAGTAAAAAGCTAAATGAAAATAAAATAATTTGAAGAAAAATAGATGGAGATTGATCCCGGAAGTGTGACAGAATAAATTTTAAAAATCTGAAAAAAATGAAAGTAAAGTTGGTTAAAAACCAAAATAGTGTTTTATGAAAAAAGTCAGACAACCTAGAAAAGATTCTAGAGATTTATTTAAAAACAGGGAGGAACACTGCATTGAACTGTTTTTTTTCCTATAATACTTGATAAAAAGACTGAACAGTAGAACCCAATGTTCATTTTCCATGTGTGAAAGGACAGAAGGAAATTAGCATCCAAGCAGAATCAATAAGAAACTAGAGAATGGTAAAAGAGTATTCAACTCCAAAACTGAGCAAAGTTTATCCTTACAAATCCAAGAAAAGAGACCAATTAGATATATTTTTTAAAATCAGAAAGAAACTTCTTGGAAAGATGGAGAGATTTATCAGTGCCCAAGCTATTGTCTTGGATACCAAATTTTGGTAAACATGCCAAATCTTCAGCTTGCAACGACCTGAAAAATAAGTAAGAAAGGAAAAGAAAAAAACTCAGTGGTACAACAGACAAGGTAACATCATAAGTAAAGTGCTAACTAGAGACTAGATTTTGTTTAATTGGAAAGAATTGTTCACAAAATGAAGATTATGCTGAATGGAACAATTTTGTGTAAGTAGTAGCAGGATGACTCTTTGGTGACATTGGGAATATGGTAATCCCTGGATAATGTACAAAATCAACACATTACATATATGTGTAGGAGAAAGGATGAAGTGCCTGGACATGAGATAAAAGAAAGTAAACAGTGATGGGATTTTAGGGTTCATCCCAACAAGGAAAACATTTGGTGCATTAGCAAGAAGATTAAAAACAAACATAGGGAAGCACTCAAATATGGTAGAGAAGCAAAAAACAGCCGAGGAATACTTCTAAATAGGAAAGATGATGTTGTCAAGAACAGTCTTATGGAATGAGTGGCAGTCATTCAACAAATGCTTTAAAAGAAAAAGTAGCTTAATAATTTTCTCTATATATTTATTTGCTTTATTTTTGAATCTGCAGGGATGAAGGATGGGGGTGGTTCTAATTTAGAGTCTCAGTTACACACAAAACAGAAATGTACCTGTACTCCCATCTAGTAAGTACCAGCACAGTGTGCAGAACACATCTGTTGTCAATAGTTGCTTTCAACAGGATAACAGTTCACTAAGTTAGTTATTTATGATAACTAGTTATGAACCTAACAACTGCTTTTGCCAGCAGCTCATTTAGAAATTGTGGATATTTATCTTCTTTTTCCACTCACTTTACAGGCTCGTCAAAGGGTTTTATGAAAGAATGCTGTTGGACACTGAATGTGGAAAAGCCTTGGGGCTTTCTTTAGGGATTATTGTAATGACAGCAAAGGCATAAAAGCAGTAAAAGAAAATTAATATTATTTTGTTCCATGCTAATCTAAAGGTAGCAGATAAAAACTGTTATAAAAGATGCTGTAGTTAATCTTCTGTATGAGAAAGGAATGTTTTAGTGTCCTTAATTAATGCATTTCTGAGATCGTACAACCAAGAGAATGACCATAACAGAAAAGACCAAAGATCTCTCTAGACTAATAATCCTGTCCTTGGTAGCAATCGACTACATGTACAGGAGTGAACAGGCAGAGCAATTTCTGTAGTTTCAGACAACATTTTATAGAGCAGGTCTAATTAACCTAATCAAGTTAGATGTGGTTGTGTTCTGCTGATTCTGCTGCACTTATTATTAAGATACCTTATTAATCCTCCTTAAGGCTCATGTTGGAAAAAAAAACCCTTTTGCTGTAAAAAAGAACAAATGTATTAGGTGGGCAAAGACTGCAGCCTGTCCAGCTGACTAGAGGTCCTGTTTCTTTCGGTTCCCCACAACTACCTGTACCCAGCCATTGTTTTATTCTCCTCCTGTAAACTCAGGATTGTTTTTCTTTTCAACGGTCATACAAGACATAACCCTGTCCAGTCTTCTCCATAACTACATTTCTCTCATAATACAAATACTTGGTTTAGGTAATGCAAATACTGCATTAAATGGTCTGTCCCTGAGTGTTTCAGCCTGTAGCACTGTACTGTGTCAGTTAATTATCCCACCTTACTTCTGTCACTCTCGCGAGCAGATATTCTCTAAATAGCAGATTCGTTCCTGGGATTCACTTGTAGCTGTGCCTCCACCTTCTCACCATGCCAAATTTTGATGGAACAGGAACTGTACATTCTGTAACTGAAACTAATGGACTGACTGTACTTAAAACCTCTTTATTGTAATGATTTTCTTTGTTGCTGAGGTAGCTGCAGCAAGCTCCCTTAAGCAGGCAGGAATATCTCTGCAGCGTTGAACAGCTCAGGGGCTTAGTCCCACCCAGTGCTTCATCTGGCAGCTGCCTGCAGCTTCTCCTTGTGCCATCTGCATGCTCAGGCTGCTCAAAACCAAAATGAATATATTCTGCTCATCTGTTTTACTCGGGTGAGAGTACTTTAAAGAGAAAAGACAGTTTTACAATTACAACTTGATGGTAAAGCAGGTTGGAGTTCTCCATCCTTTACTCTTCTCGGCCACTCCTATCCCTTCCTCCCCCCACATACACCAGAGTTTATTACCCTGTACGATTACTGATTCATCAGACTGGTGAAAAGATTACAGTTGGTTTTGTTGTTTTATTTAAAAAAAAAAAAAGAGGGGGGAGTGGATGGGGGAGGGTTTATATAACCCAAAAGATTTCACATAACTAGTTTAATGGAAAAACAGTTGAGTCAGCATCACTGAAGGAGCGATAACATGAGGGGATCAAGAAGGAAAGGCAGAAAGTTCCTGTGCTGCTGTAAGGAAATTCAGAGGTGAAATTGTTTTCTGCAGCGTTGCCAAGGGAATGAGCTCAGGGAGCCAGGAGGGTTGTGCTGTTTCTCTGAAGCCTTGAAGCACTCTGCTTGATGCAGTCTCAGGAACTGGAAAAGCTCAGGGGCTTGAAAAACAGAAAGAACATCCCATGTAGCTCATCCTCCTGCCACTGAAATTTGGTCTTTATAATTTTATTTGCTTTGCATTTCTACTCTGAGGATAGCAATGTCGCAGACATAGGGTTTCCATCTAGTTTCCTTTAGAAGTTTTACAGTATGAAAGATCTCACAATCCAATTTACCCTGTGCTTCCTTCATACTATTAATCAAATTTTATCCTCTCTTTTTGTCCATTTTCAAATCAGGCTGCAGTGATAGTTATTATAACTATGCTTGGATGTCACATGAGCAAACAGTCTACATTACCTAGGATTTGTAATTTTTCTGCAAAAAGGCAGTGAACCCTTCTAATTCACTCTTGTTGCTCACATTGCCCATCTCTCCAATGTTCCCCAGTTTGCATTATACTTCTCATCTGTCCTGCCAGAATAGAGCTGGAAATTCAATACTGCTCCTCAATATGCTGTTCACTGAGATTCATGGTGAGTTTAAAACACTGAGAGCATATAGTACTTGTACTGAGCAAGAGTTTGATGAGCCTTGTATTTGATTCTTTATGTTTCCATCCTTGTGTTCATAACAGTAGCAGGACTGCAGAAAAGTTCCTGTCCCCTTGCAGTGCATCCTGAGATAGGCAGTGTGAATTCGGAGCTGTTCAGCAGTGATTTCTCAGCTGGTTACACATTGGAACCTTGGTCCAGGATGGAGACATGGTGGTAAATCACAGCTTGCCTTGGTTAGCTTTCATAAGAGCTGTCTTTCCTGAGGGATTAGGAAGATGCTTGCAAGATTGCAAGATATCCATTATAGGAACTCTTTCCAAATGTTATGATATCTGTAATACTTTGTGTTGCTTAAGTTGATAAAAAAAACCCGCAACCCTTTTCATCGCACTTCTGCAGCCCTTTTTGTTATGACAGAAGTCCTTTGATCTAAAACATGGCATGGTCTGAAATATATTGACTTTAGCATAGTGAATCCCACCGGTTTCGGTAAGCATCTTGGACTCGCTGCCCAGTCCCTGATGGGCTGTGAGTACGGGTGCAGGAACAGACCAGTTGCATGGCTGCCTTGTGTAATGGAGATGTTGTGGTTTGTAGGTCTCAGTGAGCAGGCGTACGGTGTCACCAAGACATCCCCAGAATAGTTTGGAATCACTAAACTCAGCCTTAAGAAAGTGAATCGGAAAGCTCTAGTTTAGCCTCAGAGAAAAGCAAGAAAACCAGGCAAAAATAAAGCTACTGGTAGTATGAAGGCACATCTCTTCTCTGACCAGCTACTTCAGTATTGCCTTTCAAAGTGCCATAAAGTGACAGATAGAAGAGTTCTTGGAGCAAAAGCTATGCACTAAGTGTGAAAAAAGGCCATTTAGAAAACTAAACTTGCAAGACATCTGTCTTCATCTGTATCTACCAGTCACAGAGACAGGCAAAGTCTGATGGAGTGACACTACATTGACAAATTTGGGCTTTTGTAAAGCAAAACAGAAAATGCATCCCCTGACTGGGGATCCTTTCCTGAAAATGCCTAGCCTCCAGCCTTCACAAATCAATACTAAAGGGAGTTGAATGTCATCATAAATTATATCTTGCATCAACAATTTTCCTCGTATACTGTATCCTGTATGTAGATGTTGTTTCCCTCCATATGGGCAGGAAAAACTTGCCTCAGCTGCAGTGAGCAGAGCACTTAACTAAAACATCAGCTGAAGCAGGAGACTCCAGCTGGTTGAAGCTCGACTTATATAGTCCAGCAACTCACGGGACAGTAGAAATTAATGCATGAGCATGGAAACAAGCAGGAATTAAAGAAAACAAATGTACTGGCTTTTATTCACTGTGAGCCATACAAAAATCTAAATTTGAGAGATGTATTTTGGATGGGAGGAGATGGGGGGGATTCGTTGGCCAACAGTTGAGTCGGATGGCAGAAATCACTGAACTTGCTCTTTTAATAGCGTAGTTCTGAAAGTCAAAAAATATCCTTCTTCTACCTGGGAACTTCACTGCAGAATGTTTCTTTGGATTAAAAAAAAACCACTTTTCAAGCCATGTATATTTCAAACCATATATATTTTCATGTCCGTGTATATTTGCTCTGAGGTCACTAATGCAAAGGGAAACCTTCAGAGCAAACAGTAACCCTGTGCTTGGAAGAGGTGGAGAGAGTGGAAAAGTGTGTAGAAAGCTGTGAGAGATTCCTTCAGGATTTTCTGAGATGTTTAGAAATTATCTCGGTTCATGTGAAAAAATAGCATAATAGATTTCTCTAATTTCCTCTAATTTGTAGAGATGCTACAGCACTAACAAGTGCCATTCTCAACAGTATGCTTTCTTGGAAATTAAACAGAATTGGACTACCTATTCAGAAGGTCTAGTTATCATTTTTTAAATGAAGCAGTAAAATAGAAATATTTACACATTCCATAATAATAAATAAAATAGATTGTACTATAACCTACCAATTAATGGGCTTTAACTGGCAGTCTTACTGTACCATGTAACAACTGTGAAAATGCACTTAGCAATGAGTAATCCAGTATATTTCTGCATAAAGAAATATATGTAAGTATAATTACATTTATTTTTCAAAGAAAAATAGCCTTTCTTGAGCCACAGCAGTAAGAAAGATTGTAGCCTGTGCAAATGGAAGTGAATGGAAACCAGATTATAGATTATTGTGATCTAAATCATTTAATCATGCCCCTTTTTTCTCCTCCTTTCCTCAGTCATACTGTGCTTCTCTTCCCTGAATAAAAGTTATTCATTGGGTAAATACTAGTTTTTCATTCTGAAATGCTTTTCACTGTATTTATTTGCTACTGCATATTTTTCCTTGTGAGTTAGTGTTTAATATAAAGAGAAGAATATTTGGAAAGGGAAATATGCAAACTGTAGTAATTTGTGGGTGCTATTAAATTGACATCTTGGTTTGGTCCTGTTTATAGTTTTAAATTAAGAAGAAGGCTTAGCCCTTTTATTAATTTTTATTAATTTTCCTGTCAAAATTAGCCAGCCCTACTTAGCAGGATGTGCTGGGACTGTATAATGAGTGCTAGGATGTCAGAAGTTTAAGATAACAGCTATATAATAAGCTATCTAAAATAAAATATTAAAGTATTAAAGGCAAGTGATTTTGTTTAAAGAAATAAAGGTCTTGATGTAACAAAACCACAATACTTCCAACAATGTTCTGGAAGTTCTCGATTGTTCTCTAGAAACACTAGGCACTGTTACGAGCATTAATAGTTCGTGTACAGAAAATTCTTGTAAGGTAGTGCTGAAGTTGCCTTGTTGGATTCAAAAATTTATTTTGTCAACACCATATGCAGATTTATTTAGTAAATTGAACTTTAAATGAAACACTTGGTAAAAATCTCATAAGAGAAATATAAATTATTGCCCTCATATTCCTTGGGTTAAGATTATACCATTTAGCTTCTGTATAAAAAAACTAATAAACAGAAAGTTACAGCAAGTCTTCCTGAACCTATGCTGTATAAGAAATATTCCATTTATAAAAGCATATTTTTAACATTTATAAAATGTTTAGAAACCAGTTTTTGCAAGGCAAGAGTAGAGGGTCTTATTATTTACTTCACTGAGTGCTGTATCAGACCTTAAATCTGGTCCTGTTTTCTTCAGTTAGCTAAATGTGTCTTCAACAGCAGCAGAAAAAATACAACTTTATTTGTTCAGAAATTATTTCCATCACTTCAACCATTGTCTTTTGTTGCGTATTATAGACCTCAAATGTGTGATGGTAAGTCTAAGCCAGCTGGAGTTCCTGCTTCTTTTGTATGGGGAAGGTGGTGATTCACACCATGGAAATTCAGGCAGCTTCCAGACCACCTACAGGCATTTTACGACCAGCCGGGTTTGGTTTTTTAGTGTTTTTAACCACTGCCTGTGCTCAGGGAGGTAGCCTCTGACTTACAGAGGGCACTGAGCTCAGTCTACACCTCTCCCAAGAGACATGGACAAGCCTGGCCTGAGCAGAAGAACTGCACAGCAAAATTCAGGCTTGAGCTGGCTGTTTTGAAGACAATGGAGTCAAATAAATTGCTTCATTCCATTTTCTGTCTTTTCCATAAATATATAATAAGTGCTTTGGGAAGCAGTAGTACTCTGCTGCTGTGAGAGGTGGGACACCCACGAGCCCTGTGTGGAGTGATATATTTGCCCACTGTTGCTCATGAGCCATTTCTAAAAAAAAGACAAAATGAAAATGCAATTAAAAGTTGGGGATTTTTTAAAATTTTATTTTAACTGGGTCATTGAATAGTATTGGTTGGAGAGGCTGGGAGATAGACAGTTGAATATGCTACTGGAGGGATCATAGTATCGACACAAGGCTAGCTAGAGCAACTAAAGGGTCTTTTGAGCTTTCTTGAGTTGTATCGTCATGAAAGTTATGAACATTTTCAGTGGATCCCCTCAAAATATTTTTAAAATCTTATGGAGTAATATAAACATTTTCTTGTTTAATATAAAACAGTATTATGAAAACTTGGATTACAGGTATATCACATCCTACTGCCTCTGGTGTTTAACCAGCGCCATAAATCCTGCTTGTAATTCTCTTCCATAGGTGACTAGTGGAAAACAGGAAAAAAAAGGCAAATGTTTATAAAATAAGAGTTTGGTGGTTCTCAGTTTGCAAAAGTTTCTCATAAATCATTCATTACTGCTGTAGGCCGGAAAGGAGGGAGAGCAGTTTAGACTTTTTGTTGTTATTTTCCTTTGGAATGTAATGAATAAACCACAATCCAAAACATTATTCTAATCTCAGTTTCAGCAACTGGAAAAAACTTTCGCTGATATTTATCACATTTCAGTGTTTCTGTGAAGCTTAAAATTCATAAATATTAAAATAGCATCTTATCACTTAAATGTGTTAATTTCTCAACAAATATAGCTGCTGGTTATCACTCAAATAATTCATTAAGTTTCAAAAATAGCTGCATTGCAAAGAGGGGTGGCACTTATTTGATACGATATGAGATATAAAAATATCTATATGTGTACCCCTTGGAAGACTGAAGCCCCTTAGTTCTTGCAGAGAACCTTCAGCGTATTTTTCCTCTGAAAACCCGTGCTTTGGGAGAGCTTTGTACTCCTTGATATTTTGCAAAATTTGCTTTAGAAAAGAGCCACGCTAGCTAGAAAACGTAGCTCACTCCCACTTTATCTAGTTAAAAACAGCAGCTAGGCTGTGTTTTGTTCTTGTTTTGAGTAGTGCTTTTCACCTTGAGCTGTCTCACCCGTACCTGGTGAGTCCTCACGGTGCAACACTATTCCCTGCCCTTGCCTCAAGGGTCTGTTTAGGGACCAGCCCAAGGATGCAGCCCTGCAACGCCAGCCCAGTGCTCTGGGGTCTTGCTTTTCAATATTCATTTTGTCAACAAATTCCTGTGTTGCTCTGATATTGCAACACAACTAAAGAGGGATGATGAGGTTTACTGAGAAAGTGCTTTAGCATGAAGTTTCTATCTCGGCACACTACGCCTCTAGTTATCGTCCCTCCCACCTTCCTGGCTAATGTGCCCATCCATCCCCTCCCTCGCTGTAAACAGTTGTGCTATATGCATACCGCCGGGACTCGCAAAAGCTCTGGGGTAGTCCCAGAGTGTGAGTCAACACGCAGCATGTCTTCAAATGCCTGCTGGGCCGCTGGGGACTGTCTTTATGTAACGCTTGCCATTAGAGGAGCGATCTAAAATTGGCTTTCTCAAGAAAACTTCCTACATTGTGTCTGCAGTGTCGTGTGGATTTCTTAACCTGTGCGCTGCCTTCTTGCAGGAGTGCATCACTTTGAATTCTGTAGTCCTGTACCCGTATATATCATAGAATCATAGAGTCATGGAATGGTTTGGGTTGGAAGGAACCTTAAAGATCATCTAGTTCCAACCCCCCTGTCGTGGGCAGGGACACCTTCCACTAGACCAGGTTGCTCAAAGCCTCGTCCAGCCTGGCTTGTATATATATATATATATATCTCCTGGCTGTAGTTTCTGTACATTTCTGAATAACTTATAAATACTATGAGCAAGAGTGGTTTGAAACATTCCAGGTGGGGTTCTTAAAGATTTCTGCATTGCTTACCCTTGCTCTCACTCATGCTAGTGGGGTTAAGTTAACCATGAACAGTTTTGAAAGTTTGGTTAGAGGCACTACACTAGTTTGTATTTTCAGGAAGAAAGGTGCTGTAGGAATGCCACCAGTTCTTTGTTATTTCAAATTACACATTTTTTTTCTTTGATGTTATTTATCACATTCTGAAAAATTATTACAAGCAAGCCTTTGTACGCTCTACAATAATATATTTGCCGTTCACATCTCATTTTATAAAATATTCCCAATGCTATATGGGGGAATATTTTCTATGCTGGTATTTAACTGCTCTCGGTTAGATGGTACAATCGGTAGGCAAGTCTTACAACCAGGAGCTCTAAGTTTTTCCTGACTCTACCAGATTTACCGTATGACTTTCAGTCAGGTCCTGTTCCTATAGGTAAAAATGGCATCTCAGATGTTTGTGTGCTGGAGAATAGAAAGGCATTAAAGCCTGTGTCTGACAGACATGTCAGCTGGGACAGTAATATTCATTCATTCATCTCACAGCTGCTGCTATCAGATATATTCTCAGGTTCTGTGGTTTGGACAACATGGAGTACCTACAAGCTAAAGTCAGTTTTTAACCAATGGTTAAGACCCATTGAGAATGGAACTTGCTTTCAGCTGATGGGAAATATTGTAATATTTGGTCATGCTATGAACCCTAGCAAGGAAATACCTTTGTGGGTAACAAAAGCAAACTATGATTTATGCTTGGTTGTCTCACCCTTCAATAAGTGTGCAGCTTAGTGCAGCTTAGCTATGAAATAGCTCATTTTTTAAAAGACCCTTGATGTTCTGATGGTAAATATTTAAGCTGTGATCTGCATAAAACAGAAACCATATAGTAGCAAATTCTAGAAAGCACAAGATGAAATTTCTTACCTCTCCACCTCCAGTAGAAGTGGCAACAGTCGGGAGTTATCCATTGGTTGTGTAATTTATCAACATTGACATGATCTTCAAGTTACACGATGAGGATTTCTATCTGTTGGTAAGAGTTTTCCTTGAGCAAGCATTCCTTCTAGTATGCTTTATATCAGATTACATATATATTAATTTTTCTGTGTAGATAAATATATTTGGAGAGTAAATGAGGATCAGGAAACCAGGATACGTTAGTGTGTATGTTCTGAAGAAAAAAATGAATTGCTGTATTCAGGGCTAGTAAAACTTATTCTATCACCTTTACAGTAATAAATAATGTAATGTAACTTTGGTTTTCCTCTGGTTCATTAACCTGTAAAACACCTGCCAGAAAAGACGAATTACACAGAGGAAGGCAAGTTATTATTATTTGGTGTGAAATGCAGCTGTTTCTAAAAGGGAAAACATAGAAGGATTTCTCGTTCTCTCTTTTTTTTTTTTCTTTTTTTTTTTTCTGTCTTCCCTTTCTTTGCACAGTGTGGTAATATCAAGTGAAGGCAGAAATGAGGCCAGTTTATCAGATATTGGGGACTTTGTTTTCTGTTTTTTCGTTCAAGTGGAGTTTACCCAGAGGTGTTTTTTATACTACAAATGTTAGGCTGCAGATTAAATCTGTGCGCTGTTCCTGTGGAACAACAGGCAAGTTTGAGAGGACACAAAGGACATAAAGAGCATAAAGTAAAAGGTGAGTGAGTCAGGAAGGAGCTTTACTAGCCAATGTCAAACAAGGGGCAATAAGTCTTTCTGTGAATTGGTGTTTTGATGTGGTAGTGCCAGACAGTTTTTGGGAAATAAGCAGAGTAAGCAATAATGTTTTTTTAGCGTTTCATGCTGACCACAGCAACTCTTTTTTTTTTTTTTTTTTTTTTGGTTTTCACAAGCATTGAATTCCAATGAAACACATCGCTGTTTCTAATTCTGCTCGCAGCAAACAGGAAGGTGTTGATCAATATTACAAACAGTGGATTTTATTCAATTGTTTTCACTGTTGTCATCGTAATCATCTTGAGCAGATCTGTGCTTAGTGTTTAAATTACAGATTAGGAGTTAAACCACTACATAAAAAGCCACTAAAAAACCTAGCAACGCAGGTAGCAAAACGTGGGGGGAAAAAAAAAAGTCAAGAATTAAGTACGAGGCACTTATTTTTCAGGTCGGAGCCCTCTTGATTATTGCCATTGAAAAAGGTGGGCTTTATCAAACACTAAAAGTAAAAAGGGGAAGAAGACAAAATATAAATATATTCAAATGAGAAGTATTTCTACTACAGATTTAGCAGTTAAATATTTGTCCTTACAGACCTGTGTTGATATATCCTATAGATTATAGAATAATGAGAAATGAGATGAAATATATCCATATGAGGGATCTAGTTTCAGATGTAAATATCAAGAGGTGACACGTAAGGAGATGGCTGCTGTTAGTGCCTCTCAGAAGTGCTGGCTTTTAGCCACAGTAACATAACTTCGGAAGATGAGTGAATCTGACTTCTTTGTACTCTGTTAAGCTTAATCTTTACAGACAAAGTCTTGAACTACATGGAGGATGAGATGAGCTCTGAACGTTGAAGAAGGTACACTTCTTTGGAAAATGCAAAATGTCAGCATGTTCCTAACATGGGTACAGAATAGATAAGCAAGGGACAGGTGGGATAATATTTTTGACATTATTTTGATAATTCTAGTATAATTCATTAATTATTTTCTACCCATATGTAGAAACTTAGGGTAGATCTATAGGGAGCCTGTGAAACAGAAAGCAGCATTCTGCTGTCCCACAGAAGCTCTGTTGAATTCCTAAGATCATAAGGTATGGCTGCAAAGCCTGCTTCTCTTCCCTGATTTGGGGAGTGATGGGGCAATGTCTGCTCTGGCATTAAGCAATCTTTTGCATGCACTTCTTCCCCATGGGTAGAATATGACTTTCTCCATCTTGATGACAGTCAGTCTCCAGGGATGCCAACAACCATTTCAGCCAGGGAAAAACTTTAAAGGGGACATCTGGTCTTAAAACTTTTATTTATTCGTCCGGCTCGTTGCTTCTCTGTTTTATTGCTTAAATAAGGTAAAGGAGACAGGGCTTATCGGACTACAAAAGTGATTTTCCTTGATAGTTAAGTCCAAGGAGTCCAGTGGTGTTTCTTAGTGGTGTTGGAATGAGTTGTCCACAGTCACATTCTTTTAACTTAGTAGTGAAGATACAATGCTGGTTTGGGAGATTTTCTCTTGATGCCCATAACCCAACACCGGCATGCTTACAGATGCGTGAGAGTCTGCAAATGGCAGTTGGTCCTCTGTAGTAGGAGCACTGAAGCAGCAGAGTTTGAAGACCTATAAAATGCTCTGTGGTCTCTTTGCAGTTCCATTTCCTCTCCTGCACCAAGAGAAACAACATTAAATTCAGTGGAACTCAACTGCCCAGAAAGTTATTTTTTCAGGACATACATACATCCCAAGGAGATATGAGCTACGTTTAGAAAAAAAAAAAATGTTTAATGTTAGATGTTCTGGGTTTAGTAGACTCCTTTTTAGCAGTGCAAAGTAGTTGTAATGTAAATTGACTACTTGTTTTGAGAATGCTTCAGACCTCTGAAGGTGAGGTTGTGCCAGAGGACAGTGACTCAGAATCAAGGACAAATAGTCATGGGTTTGGGAAACCCATGCCCTTATTCTGTGGATCTCCTTTCCACATTGTTTGCATGACTTCCAAAGCATTAGCAATTTCAAGTCAGATTTTTCCAGTGCTGTGAGTTTGTCTTCGGAGACTGACAGGTGATTGTCAGTTAACACAAACTAATCCACGTAGAATGGAGTTTAAGTTGATGAGTTTAAGTTTTAAATTGCCTGTATCATCCACGGTATTGGAAGGTGTATACTGTGCTTCCTTTAGATACTCTGTGACATTAACAATAATGGTGCAGTGTGTACAACCCTATAGTAGGAAAATTTAGACCACATATTTCAATATAATTTCGTACTTTATTTGTGCCCCTTTTCACTTACTTATTTACAGAAGTAAAAACACTAGCCAAAACACAAAAAATCATAATATTGTTTAAAAACCAAGACCTTCCACACTTCTGTTGTAGGGTGGTGTTGGTGCCTGTCCATGCTGTGTGTGTGTCTGAAAAAGGACTGCTGGAGGACTTAGTGGGTATCTGAAAGCGGAGGAGGAACTGGGAGATTCTGCAGTGAGAAACCCCACATGTATCTGCAGAGAAAGTGGGGATCTGTACTCTGAGAGTACAGCATATCCCAGTAGCGATACCAGGATATCCCATCCCTGGAGGTGTTCAAGGCCAGGCTGGATGAGGCTTTGAGCAACCTGGGCTAGTGGGAGGTGTCCCTGCCCATGGCAGGGGGTTGGAACTCAATGATCTCTAAGGTCCCTTCCAACCCAAACCATTCTGTGATTCTATGATCATCAGGTGACAGCAGTGAAAGATGGTATATGGAGAGATAGAAGCGCAGCTCTCATTTATGGAGCTTCCCAGGAAGCTCGTTGTGATGAGGGCTAAAAATGTACAATGATTTCATCAGAACTGACATTTTCATGTAATCAGTGAATACAGTGCTGAAGCCTAAAAAACAGTTCAAATACTGTGAAACTCAAGAGAGATTTGGGAGAGACAACAACTGCATTCCCTTTGGGATGTCTCTCTCACTGTGTTAACGTAGTTGCACGAAGGACTACCTCTGTGATTCAGCTTGGCATTTCGTGTGTTCATATTACTTAATACTAAACTAAGCTGCTGCTTTGATGTAGTTTGTTTGTGAATCACTGATAGTATAAAAATTTTATATCCAGAAATGTTGAGTGTCTGACGTCTGAGTTAGATGATTTCATAATTTTTGGCAAATACAGGACTTGTTTATAATGAATAGCCAGGTTCTATTAGTGATTCTTTAATATTTGGGTTAAACAAAAGGAAATCATCTAAATGGGGACTTAGTCATCACTAAATAACTCAGAAATAAGACTTTTTAAAAAGGTTTTTATGTTGTCTTACACTGCATAACAAGTAACTATTTTTTTTTCACATCAGCTTTTGTTCAGTAATGTTCATTATTACTAACCGGCTTGCTCTAATAACTTTGGAACTATATTAAGAACTTGACAGAAGAGATGAGGTGAAATATTTAGATAATATCTACAATTGGGAAATACTACTATTCTAGGGTGGAATCCAGATTAAGGCATGTGCCTTTGGGTGTGTAAATCAGGAATGTTCTTTTGTGCCTTATATACCCCACTGGATGCACAGGGAACCCAGCCCTTTCCAGTCTGCTCCAGTTAGGTATGCATTTGTCAACTGGAAAGTCAAGGAACCTACAGGACACGTGAAATGAGTTTAATGTTTAATGATTTTAGGTGTTTATATGTCTGGACAGTTCCAGAAAGTAAAATGGCATTATTGCTGACTTGAGATTTAAGTCAGTTTAGGATGTATGTGAATTTTCACGTCAATCTTAATTTAGCTGGATCCTTCCCTCGGGTAGCATTTATCTGGTATTACTCTTTCATAGTGTATTTTAACAGATGATGGTGGAAACAGTCTTTGACGCATTTTAAATTTAAGTCTCGATCTGTGATGTGTTACTCAGTTTATAATTTAAATTTAATGCAATATTTGCCTACAGAATAGCAGACAATGGAATAATTCACAAAAAGACAGTCTGCCTTCATATTGCTGGTAAGTGGAAAATGGGCACAACTCATAATGTGTTCAATTATTTCTGTACCATCTTCTAAATATATGAATGAAATTTATACTTACACTCACAAGAGAGCAACTTCAAGCCTCTCTGAACTGCCAAAGCTGTATAAGCAATGTTAGTGGAAGTGAAATTTGGGACTTGTGATTTCAGTTGTGTTTCTTTAGACCACAGCTTTCAGAGAAATGAAGAGCTGGAGGAAAACCCCGTCATAACTGGCAGCTCCCAGAGGATGCATTATATCTTTCTCACAGATTGCTATCTGATAAAACTTGACAGCATCAACACTGCTGATGGGTGTAAAAAGAGGATTCCTATGTGAAGCCCAGGAATGGGAATTGTCACAGATTCAGCCTTGTAAAAGGAAACCTACAAGTGTCCTTTCCCCATAGATATCTGTTGGGGATGATGCTGGGTCTCTCTGTACATTTTTCACTGAGTTATGGAGAAAATTAGACTATTTCCCCTGTTTAAAGATTATTATTGTATTACTGTAGGCTGCTTCTGGTGACACAGTTGTGGTTTAACATGCTGAGAACATATTTTCTCTTTATAAAAACTTGCATATAGAGAGGAGAGTAATTTGTTCATTATCCACACATTAGGTCTGGGAATATTCCCATGAATCATTTCTTTTTGCTTTTACCCTTGATGAATTTAAATAAGTTAATGTTTTTTCTTCGTACCTCTCAAAGGTATTTGACTGGATTGTCGAAAATCATTAGTTGCAATATTAAAAGCAAACAGAAGTACCAACAGTACAGATGACTTCTGGTGCCGTTTGTTGTCATTATGCCCTGGAAATCTTTATTTTAATGTATTAGCATCTGGTTTGGTATTCTCCAAAGATCACTCCTGGATATTTCATCTTACTTACAGTGACAGTGGCAATAAAATTTCCAATCTTCTTCAGCTGTACAATGCATAGAGAAAGTTAGAGTTTGTATTACAGTGGCGCTCAAGAGAAAAAAAAATGTTGGTTTTTGGTGATAATGAATGAGCATTTCATTAACAGATTTTTTCTCGAAATCCCTTTTAAATTATTTAGGCTGGCTTTTCTATTCAAATATCATCATATATTTGATAGCTAACAGACTGCTTTTGAAAATACGAAGCATAGCCTTCAGAAAGTGTGCCCCAAATCTTTAGAGAATTATTTTCCCTTATTCCACTGTCAAATGTTTCTTCTGTTTAGCAGTCATTACATAGCTATAAATCATAGAATTACAGAAAAGGTCATCATCTGGTCCAACTCTGTGGCTAAAGCAGGGCCTTAGATCAGGTTATCCAGGGACCAGCGAGGTCAAGTTTTAAATATTTCCAGCAAGGGCAATTCCACCACTTCTCAGAGTGACCTCTTCCACTGTTTAATTGTTTATGTGTGATTAATTTTTTTCTTAATATCCAAATGGAACTTCCCCAAAGCGAGTCATGTCCCTTCCCTCTTGTCCTGTCAAGCATCTCTTGAAGAGACCAGCTCCATCTCCTCTGTAACAAACTTTCAGGTATTGGAAGACAGTATTTAGATGTCCCCAAGCCTTCTTTTCTCTAGGCTGAACAAAGTCAATTCCTCCAACCATTCTTCCTCAAGTTCTTCAACCTCTAATGATTTTCATGGCCCTTCTCTGGACTCTCTCCAATATCTGGACACCGTATTCCAGGTGTGGCCTAAAAAGTGCAGAGTAGAGGTGGGATAATTGCCTCCTGATACAAAACAATTCAGCAGAAGCAGGTCTTTGCTAATGCTAGAAGCCAGTTTATTGCTAAAAATTTATTAGATTCAACATTTTCCCTTTGATTTTTAAGTAGATATATGACTAGAACTAATATATTTATGTATATGGCTGGGTTTCATTAGTTTTATTTTGAGTGTAATTGATAGAGCCATTCAGATCTATTCATCCTGTTGTTTAGCACTTGCTTCCACCAGCGTTCCTTGACCAACCGTTTTATCTTTTTACTTACATTTCAAATGCTGATGTAGAGTGGTTTTTTAAGAAAGGATTTATTGGTCGGTACAAGCCTCTTGGGCCTGTCTCCATTTGTCTGCTGGTTACATTGCAACGTTTCAGAGAAGTAAAAAAGATTTGCATTTCTGCACAACCGTTCAGCTAGGGGTCTAAATGCATTTGACAAAACCCCAACAAGCAATTTCTCATCCATGTAGATGAGATAGGCAACAATTTATGTCACAAATGAGAAGGCTGAAGTAGTGGGAGAGTATGATTTGGAATGAAAAGAATAGTTCTAGCATTTCATCTTATTTTTCTGATCTCTTCCTAAGATGCACAGGGCACTCGGGGACAATGCAAAGCTGTGCTACTTTCCTCACAGCCTTCTCTCTTCTTCCCCCATGTAGCCTGTCCTCATGTTAATTCTGGGTCCACCCCACCCTAGGGTGAAGCCCCCATAGGCAGAGCAATCACACTGGGAGTAGTGTGGTCAAGGAGGGAACATCAACTTCTTCTAGCCCTTCCCAGCCTTCCAACCTCTTCTATGCCCTCCTGCTTTCTCTCCCTCCTCCTCCGTTTTCTTCCAAATTTTGTGCTACCAGGCTGTCTCTGCCACATGAGACAGCCTTGAGCTGAGCAAGGTGAAGCCCATCCCGTGACATGGTGAGAACAAACACATCAGCGACTGCAAGATGCTAAAAGGACCCATATTCAGAACAGATATAGGGCCATGAAGTCCTAAACTTTCTCTTTATAGCCCCAATGCTTACGCTGAATTCAAAGTGTTGCATACCCCTAGGCGTACGTAAATACAGTAAAATAAAATAGTGGCTATTTCAAGCCATTTCTTGGCTTCTTCCCACGTAGGTTACAGAACATTTCCTTCCTAGGTTTGTGTATTACATATTAGGTCTTGGCTTTTTTTTATTAACACATTAAAACAATAAATGTGACATTTTGAATACTTAAGTGTGAGCTAACCACTCTCATGAGAAAGTCTTAATTTTTCAAAGGCATGCAATATTCATAGCCTATATCAGCAACAGATTTCAGATGCCAGGATGTGTAGTG